>BQNB010103132.1:0-24096 GCA_026074375.1 Tanacetum coccineum | reverse complement strand
GAGGGTGTTGGTTGCATTTGTCTCACTTGTAACTCACCACTTTCTCTCTCTAATCTAACATTCCAAGTTCTTTTCATCTCCCTTTTCTCTTTTCTTATTTTCGGCTTATCTAGGGCTTATTTGGGTTTGCTTATTGTTGTGTAAGGATTATATTATGGGATAACATGTGGTATCACTCACCAAGGGGTGTTTAGTGTTCGATTTTTATTGTTTAGATAAGCAAACCGTGGCTTATTTTTCCTTACTAAGCCCACGGTTCAAAAGCTTGGAGCTTATTGGCCTATTAACCTTATTGTCTATTTGTTCTTAATGTTCTTCATCTTATTTAGTAGTCATTTGATGTATTAGATAAGCTCCAAAGTTCTTTTTAAGCTTATTTAAGAATCGACTTATTTTTCTTTTTTTTTCTCGACGTGGTTTATTGGATTTGATTTAGAAGATACACAAGAGTCACGTCCTTTCTCTTTTGTTTGATCTTCAATCTAGTTTCTTAGTTTTCTCATAATTTTTGTGCTTATTTTCGAGCTAATTTCTTAGCTTATTACAAGCTTATTTCGGCTTATTTGTGAATTCTCTCATTTCTTTGTGGTCCCAAACCGGTTAAGTCAAGGGAACAAAGATCCACATTTTTGACTTCACAAATATGTTAAACTGAAGCGAAACATGAAAGAATGATTGCAAGCGAAATATGTTTAAGTCGAAGCGAAACATGTTAAACTGTCAAGCGAAATATGTTAATTGACAAGCGAAATATGACAGTTAATTTTCAAGCGAAATATGTTTAGAAGGTGAAGCGAAACATGCAATTTTGATTTTTCAAGCGAAACAAGTTTTGAATATTCAAGCGAAACATGCAATTTTTAGCCAAGCGAAATATGCAATCCTTCAAGCGAAATATGTCAATTTTAATTTCACGGTTTTTCTATTGATTTTGTAAAATCCCGACAAGTAATCTTTTTCCTTCTCGGTTTTAATCATAGAGTTGTAAAATCCCGTGGAAGTTAATTGCATTCTCTCTCACCACAATACAATCAACACTTCATAACACTTAAGATCCGATATCCATTCACAACTTCATCAAAATGTCAAATTCAAATACCAATTTGCAAACTCAATCATCGAATGCTCTTCATAATGCTATCATGGAAGCGGGTAGCAAAGATCGTCCACCAATGTTAGCACCGGGTAATTACGTTCAGTGGAAATCCAGAATCAAGAGATACATTGACACCAAACCTAACAGTGAACTCATCCACTATTGTCTCCAAAATCCACCATACACGTATCAATGGACTGAGAAGACAGTTCCAGTTGCTGAAGGTAGTTCTGAAACAACTACAGAAAGGTATATGGAGAACTATAAGAATGTTTCACAAGACATACGAGATCAAATGAATGCTGAAGCTGAAGCCGTTCAGATCATTCTCACAGGGATAGATAACGATATCTACTCCACAGTTGATGCTTGTCCGAATGCATGTGAAATGTGGAAAGCCATTGAAAGGTTGAAACAAGGTGAATCAATCAATGTTCAAGATCTTGAAACCAATTTATATTGGGAGTTTGGAAAATTCACATCACGGGATGGTGAATCACTTGAATCGTATTACTCACGGTTTTACAAGATGATGAATGAGCTTGTCCGAAATCAGTGTAATGTTACTAATCATCAGGTCAATGTCCAGTTCTTACTTCAACTACAACCAGAATGGCAAAGGTTTGTGACACTTGTTAAGCAGAGTCAAGAGCTGAAGACTGTCTCCTATCACAAGCTTTATGACATTCTGAAGCAACACCAGAATGAAGTCAATGAGATACGAACTGAAAGACTAGCACGTACTGCTAATCCACTTGCACTTGTTGCTCAACAACAACCAGTTTACCATCCTCCAAACCATCCTACTCAAAACACTCAATATTCCTCCACCAGATCGCAACAGTCTACCAGAAACAGAGGAAAAGCAATTGTTACCACTTCTGCTCCTACTTATGATCCAGAACCTGCTACGGTTACTAAAAAAAAGGAAATAGTTGCTGATTTGAGATACTTTAATTCTCTTTGATAGTATTTTTACATACATATAAAATAATATACTTATAGAGAAATTAAGGAAATCCCCAAGTAACCCTCAGACAATTCCACTCACAAAGATATATATATAGAATACGTATTAAACCGGGTAAGTATGATCACCCGGGTCGTTTCCCCAACGACTAGTGAAATTGAGACCACGTTTAGGTTCGGATCCTGATTTGAATGAAGCAAAGATATTTGATTTGAAGAGATATAAAACTAAACTGAACAATTAAACAAATACGGGAACGAAATATAAGCAAAATGGACTATAATTTAACCCTAAAAAAATATATGTAAACTATAAATCTCGCTATATGCAGAAATTTATTTAAAATAATATGCCCCTTAATTTTTTTTTACAATTTTTATTAAAGACTAATTTAAACTTAATTTAAACTTTTAACCGTCTAATTATTAATTAGACTAAACTAAAAAACTAATAACTTAACTTTATCTAAGGCTAATGGTGCAAAAGGGAAGAGAAAAGGACTAAATGAAACATAAAGCATTTAACGGGATGGATTGACTGGTAAACGACTCTTAAACAAAAAATTTTACACGGAACGGTCCCTGAGAAACTTTACCCCGACAACAAAACTAAGTCAATTTTAAACTTAAATTCTAAAGTGCTTATCACTGAAAACCTTAAAAAGAGCAAAGTTGTAAAGGAAAGCTTGCTATGGGAGAAAACATATTTAATCCAAAAAGCACTATGGTCTGGAAACTAAAGATAAAGCTCTAAAAGAGCTTATGAATAAGTGTTAACTGAAACTAATGGGGTTGTTGGGCTATGTTTACTAAAACAGCTATAGTAAGCTCAATTCAAGATCAATATGGAAAGGAATAAGTGTTCTAGACGGCTTATGAATGATTTTCTATGAATGCAAAGTTAATCTAAGCTAGATAGTACTTTTAAGCATCTCTAAAATGAGCACTGAACCTAAGCAAACTCTGTATTTAAGCAACAGTAGCACCTAAATCCAGAAGAGCTTAAAAGCTTTAAAAAGCTAAACTAGACTCTAAACTTTTAAGGACTTATTAAACTTACTGTTTAATCATAATCTATTTAATGCTAGGAAAATCTCTGGCCCATAAGTAAAGTAAACAAATTAAAACCTTAAAATTCCTAAGTACTGTTTTTGGCTTTTTAATTTTTTGACATGTTGTTCGACAGCAAAAATAAAGCTTGTTAAATAAGCTAGAAATGTAATCTAGACATTATTTTATATTAAGCTATATCTAGACTATAGATGCTAAAAGATAAGCTATTAAATCCTAACTTTGATGGCTTAATTTGGGGCTTAAGACTCAGCAGTACTAACTTTTGTTAGTACTGCTAGTGCAAAATATCAGCAGAAATGGCTAAGAAGATAAGAAGTAAAATGAAAACTAAAACCTAAACTATATTAAGCTATATCTAAATTACTTCTAACTTGAATTTTAAAAACCTAAATCCTACTTTTACTCAACTAAAAATTAAGCTAAAGGTAGCAGTACCTACTTTAATCTTAGAAACTAAAACCTACTCTCACTTAACTAAAACTAGGCTAAAAGTGACAGTAGTACTAACTTAAAGTTAGTACTGCTACACTTTGCACAAGTGGATACCAAGAGTGCAGGTTACCAAAAGGGTAAACCTGCACTTGAACACACTCTAATAGAGTGTATAAACACAATGCAAGCAAGATCTAAGCCTTGGAGGGCTTAGATCAAAAATTTCACAAGTAAAATTTAGAGAAAATGTACCCTGGTGCAGGAACACCAAATTAAGCTCAAATTTTCTAAATATATAAATCTAACCTGTAAAAACTTCTCACTTAATGTTTTTAAAAGATACTAAAGCTGACTCAAATAATTTGAACAAGTCATTTTGACTTTTAGAGGTCAAATTGTCTTGTGCCAAACACCCCTTATAAAGATTGACAGATTTGATAAAGCTTTTTAAGATGAAATCTACCTATTAGAAACTTATTACCAGATAATTTTTAGCTTTTAACAAACCTAATTAACATGAATTAACAACTGATTAAGCAATAGTCTAAGATCTAAACTAATTTCCTAATGTTTTTGGTTTTTTTAAGGTTTTTTAAGACAATTATATGGAAGACTATGATCTAAACTTAGAAAAGCAAAAACAGATTAAGAGAATGAACTAATAAGCAAATATAAGAGATAAGAAGCAAAAATAAGCAGATAATAAGCAAGCAAATAAGCAGATCTAGTAATTACAAGCAATAAGAGATTTACTTAAGCTAGACATAAAGGTTTTCAAAAAGAAACTTACAATTTACTCTAGCTAAACAAGAGTGACCAAATTTGGCAGCTACAAGCTCCCTAGCATATTAAATAAGCTAGTGTAAAGTCCTTGGGATCTCTTCCAAGTTAAGATCCCCTTCCAAAAAGCTCATATCCAATAAGGTCCATTATAAATGTAAGTTAAACTGGTTTAGGGTTTAGGTAAGATTAATACTGAATTAAAATAAGCTCTATTTCAGCTTATAGACTGAAAGAGCTTAAAATGAGCTTATTAGCTTATTAAGACAATTTGGCTTATTAAGAGAGCTTTTGAATAACAAGAAAAGAGAGCTTATGAATGACTTAAACTAAATTTCATTAATAAAAGTTACTGGTTACATTACTTAAAAAAGAAAATTACATTTAAGAAAAATACGAATTTAAGCTAGACTAAAAATTACTAAAAACCTAGATGGTGTGTGTGTGAGAAATGAGGCCTATTTATAGGTGTTTGGTGAAGCTTCCAGACCCTCTTGCCTTGCTTTCCAATCTTTCAATCCTGGCCAATCATTTCTTCAATCATTTGAGCTTCAATTGTAGCTGTTTGATCAAATTGTGCACTCAAGGATTGCCAAGCTGTCATTCCATAATGTGACAGCTTGTGCTTCCTTTGTGAGTGAGTTTAGTGCAAAAACCCACATATATTTGTGCTTTCACCATGGCTAACGTGGCTTGAGCTTGATCTTGAGCTAATGAATCCCTTGGAAAGACTGTTTTGACCCTTGCCTTGCACTTATGAGCTCCTTAATTGACCATCTAGCCCTTTAATTTCCATAAGCCCTTTGTTTTTGACTGGATGGTAAAATGTTAGTGACGATGAATAGTAAAATGGGTTTCGCGCCCATTTTTTGACAGTTAAAACTGTTACACCTTTGAGGAGTTTGCAAATTTGGCCCTTGTGTTCTCTTTTCCTTTTTTAAGTTATAAATAACTTTCAACAATTGCAAAACTGGCCCTCTGTGAGTATATAAGAAGAGAGAGAGGAGTGTAGAGGACTAGGGATTGTTCTATGAGGCTATGTTATTTGGCTCAGATATGGATACTGAGGAGAGTGGCTGTCTTGTAGAGGTTCGCGTTGTTAGCTCCTGTTCATCTGGAGTAGTGCAGCGAGCATCATGTTTGAGGAAGAAAAGACGCTGAGCTTGTGTTCTTTTGGGATATTGTGTGTGTGTGTGTCCGTTGTGTTTGTGTTTCTTGTGTTGTCTGTGTTTTGTAGACTTTTGTGAGCTTAGTACGTGGGTTACAGAAGGTAGTATGTGTTTGGGTGACTTGTTGGCTTGTAGGTTAGCATTAGTGATGATGAGATCTCGAGCTTGATTGTTGTTTATCAGAAGCGTACTGCTCTCGCGCGGATCTGTTGGCATATACATAACTGGTTGGGCTGAATTGTTTTATGTACTGCATTTCTGAATTTCTGTGTAAAACCAAATTCTGTTAAGTCTTCTAATAGATTTCGTAAACATCACCTCATTAGTGCTACTGCGACTGAGCTGTGTCTTTTGATTGGTTTTCGAGTATGTGATGTTCGCATCTCGTATGTTATCTGAGTACCTGAGCAAACAGACTAAGGAACATGACTCACTACTATAGAACTCTTATGTTTGGTGGCCATTGTGTTGTGTGTCTGAGCATATTTTTGCTATTTTTTGTATGTTTTGGGTTTAATTGGGTTATTTTAAGTACAAACGGATATGTGTATTCTACACTTATCAACATTATACAGTATAAGATATTTCATCAAAACAAATGAACAAAACAGTAAAAGAGATTAAGTAAAAGTACCATTAGCTCTCGCTAGAAGCTAACTCTTTAGCCACGTCATAGTCTATTGACATTTTCTTCAGCTTATCCGGATATACTTCATTACCTTGTATCAAAAATATAAAACTATTATCTGATTTGGATTCTTGAAGCCACAATAAGAATTAAATAGCTGGGTTACGATACTCACGAAGTCATATAGAATGTATCCGGAAAAATGTCCAAAAAACCTAATAAACCTTCCAACTCAGTGTTGCACGATCCCACACATTAAACATCCGTATCATGATCCATTACACTACTATCATAAGATCTACTTTCTTTGGGTTCAAAATTATAAGAAACCAATACACCTGCATCGAAAACCCCCAAACAAAAATTATAAGGAAATTCTACATAACACATATTAAGCTATATATAATGGACTATAAAGAAAGCGAAAGAAAATCCTATTCACCTTCAATTTCAACACAGCTTGATCCTGCAGACTCAATAGTCGTATCACATTGGATTACACTATTTTCCAAAGATCGTTAGTGTAAATGAGTGTGACCAACATCCCTCCCGTTACAACGCCATCGAACACTCCTGCATCATTATGAATAGGCTCTAGCTAGATTTTCAACCTCACTCTCCATCTGTCACCACTCATTCTCAACCTGTTATAACCAAAATTGTCAATCAGCGATTTTCAATTGTTAGTATGCCTAACCCCCAAATTTCACATTAAATAAATTTATAAACCAAAAAACAACATACCTGTAAAGAACTACTGTTGTGTGTTCTAAAACCCTAGAAAACCCAAATCTAATCACAATCTCAATTCATTTTTAATTATCAATCAATCATACCCAAACTCATTACAATCTCAATTCATTTTTAATTATCAATCAGTCATACCTAAACTCATTAAAAACTTTAAAAAGAGTATAATAAGACTTACACCGAATTGGATGGACAGCCACGAATAGCCTCGCCGGAAAAACAAAATACATGACAGCGGCGGTATCTGTATGGGAAAAACAATTAAAATACGGAACATACCTTGCTCAAGAAATCCTACTATGAAAATGGTAAAATCCAAAGAGGCGAGGATGAAGATGAAGTATGGACAGGTGTATAATAGTTTACAGATGTAAGAATGATAGATCAGACATGTGTGATGTTAAGAAATCAAATTAACATAATACTTTACAGATGTAAAAATGATAGATCATACAGGTGTGATGTTAAGAAATCAAACACTTGTAAGAGACAAACACAAACAGAAACTAATCCTAACTACCAAAGAATAGAATAATGTATAAAAGAATTGTTAATATGTTATTGTTCATTTAGAGAGAGGAAGAGAAGTCAACAAATGTAATAATGTTTAATATATAAGTATTAATCTTTGATAGCGTATGGGAGTATTAAACCAAATAGCTAAAACTAATACATTTGAATAGGTCCGCAAAGGCTAAAAGGCCCTTGCATTATGCCTTGGATGCAGATCCATGCTAAATAAAATTAGTTAAATGATCAACGCTAAATAAAATCAGTTAAATGATCAACGTCCCCTAGCTTGAGGGAACATGTCCATGCAGTAAGTGGATTGGATCCTTATCCAAGGCCATTATAACAAACAACACGTGTCACTGCCTCATCTATGAAGAGATAGTGTTACGAATATCATGATAGTACGTGCAATCGTGCATGGAACATTCCATGTATCTGGTAGAACCAATTATGTCACGCCATGTGTCATTCTTGTCTCCTCCCTTTGATGTCCACCACGTGAACCATTTTTGGTCATTAGACCAGATTCATGAGTGGCATAAAACCCTAAATACGTCCTTATAAATACTGATCTCATTTCCATGAAATGAACCAAGGCGATCCTACTCAACTTGTGCCACCTTTACACACAGACAAAAAACACATACGATCCTAATCGTATATGAGTGTTATCCCAACTCCAACACTTGATCTTATCTCGGGTTCCCTACCGTATTGAGAGACCTAACATACGATCATCATCTCCATCCACCCCAAATCATAGTTTTACATACCATAACTAAACAATCTTTTTATTTGTGTTTGTATCCAAACGAGTTTTGAAATCCGCGCTTCGCGGCGGGGCGTTTGTTAGTTGTCGTTATTGTCGTGTTGTGATATTTTTGTTTGAGTCCGTGGAGATAAAATATATGTCCGCAAAAGCTAAAAGGCCCTTGCATTATGCCTGGGATGCAGATCCAGGCTAAATAAAATCATTTAAAGGATCAACATCCCCTAGCTTGAGGGAACATGTCCATGCAATAAGTGGATTGGAATCTTATCCAAGGCCATTATAACAAACAACATGTGTCACTATCTCATCCGTGAAGAGATGGTGTTACGAATATCAGGCTAGTACGTGCAATCGTGCGTGGAACATTCCATGTATCTGGCAGAACCAATAATGTCACGTCATGTGTCATTCTTGTCTCCTCCCTTTGATGTCCACCACGTGGACCATCCTTGGCCATTAGATCAGATTCATGAGTCGCATAAAACCCTAAATACGTCCTTATAAATACCGGTCTCATTTCCATGAAATGAACCAAGGCGATTCTACTCAACTTGTGCCACATTTACACACAAACATAAAACACATACGATCCTAATCGTATGGGAGCGTTACCCCAACTCCAAACACTTGATCTTATCTCGGGGTCCCTACCGAATGTGACATACGTAACATACGATCATCATCATCATCCACCCCAAATCATAGTTTTACATACCATAACTAAACAATCTTTTTTTATCCAAATTAGTATCAAATTTGACCATACGTAAACAATCTTGTTATTGGTTGACACTGAATAATCTAAAACTAAGGGGGCGTTTGGTTCACAGAATGTTTTTGAAAGAATTGTAATCTTTGAAAAGGATTGTAATTTGATATAATTGTAATTCAAATGGTTGGAATGTGTTGTAATTGTAATTTATTAAATCTGTCGATGTGTTTGGTTGACTCACAACGTAATGTAATTCAAATTCATTTTTTATAAAACTTAAAAATTTAATATGATAATAATTAAAATAATATAATAATAAATATAATAATAATAATAATATTTATAAGAATAATAATAATAAATAATATTAATATTAATAAAATAATAAATAATATTAAAAAACAATGATAATAATAATAATAAAAATAAAAAAATAATATTTATAAAAAAATAATAAATATTAATATCAAAATAAGAAATAATAATAATAATAAAATAATATTAAAAACAACAACAATAATAAATATAATAATAATAATAATAATAAATTAATTATTAATAATAATAACATTAATAAAGCAATAATAATAAATAACAAATAATAATAAATAGTAAAAATAAAAAAATAATAATATTTTTTTATAAATCCATTAAATTTCTAATAAAATGAATAATAATAATAATAATAATAAAATAATTATATTATTAAATAATAATAATAATAATAATAATATTAAAGATTATTATTGTTACTTTATAATTTATATAATAATAATAATAATAATAATAATAATAATAATAATATTAAAGATTATTATTATTACTTTATAATTTATATAATAATAATAATAATAATAATTGGAGCACGCGCATCTATTCATATTTTTAATAGGATTGGTTTCGCCATTGCTAAAGGAGTGGGGGCTCAGATAGTATCTCGACTCCCTCTAATTTTTTGTAAATCCTATGAATTTCTAATAAAGTGATGTTATTAAAATAATAATAATAATAATAATAATGTATAAATACTTAAATAAAGTATAATAATCTGAATTACAACGTAATTCAAAACTTTCCATCCAACTTCCTATGTAATTTGAATTCACTCCTTTGATGTAATTGTAATCATTGAATTACAATTACATCGTAAATCAAACCGCCTACGTAATGTAATCTAAATTACAATTCCCTCCATTCTGCGAACCAAACAGCGTACATAATGTAATCTAAATTACAATTCTTTCCAATTACGTCAGATTACAACGAACCAAACACCCCCTAAGTCACATGTTTATTACGGGGCAAATGGAGTATAATTTATGAAAAAATGTATACTTAACTTTTACCTTTTGAGTAAAAAGTTATTCATGCATCACTAAAAGTTTTTTTTTTTTTCACTTACTGAGTAGGTTTAAATTTTTGCTTTATCTTATTGAGGAGGTCCATGAAAACCTGTCTTGATTAAGCGACTAGTCTCTACATGTCTCCAAACCAGTAAACAACCTTTGTTGATATCCACTTTTCTGTTTGTTCTTATCTATATATACTGATCAAGTACTTGCTTTCGAGATATTTGCTCTATCTTTTTGTAGCAAGGAAGCTAAGAGATAGCTAACTCATTTGTAACGGACTAAAGATTGATAAAGCCGCTCTCTAGTTGTGCTTTAGGAAATGGTATAGGGAAATATCTACAATAATTTTTACTCGATTTGTGTCTCTTTGTTATGATGGTCTCAACTCTTGTAGATTAGTTGGCCAAAGCCCAAAAGGTTAGAAAAAAAAAAGAAAAAAAAAGATGATTATTACAGAGCTGAGATAACAAACAAATAAATGCAGCAAAATTGATAATCACTTTAGTAGAGTAGTGACTAAGCATCATTTTCACTTCGGAGGTGTTCAATTTGATTTTTGTACGATGATGAAATTTTAGTGTTGGGTTTTACAGAGGTACCCTCTAAAAGATAAAAAAGAAACTCATTAGTGGACTTGGATCTTGAGGTGTTTGGATAGTGAATCCTATTGTTTGGGAATTTATTTACCTATATCCTATAAAGCCGTTACGAAAAAGGACAAATTCCTTGCGTTTGATGCGTGGGCTCATTTTGGCCCAATTTTGTTGTCCACGTGACTAGTCCAACAAGTTTAAGATATTCATATCTTTCAGCTAACTTTATTTTTGTTCCGCTTTCTTCGATACGTGCTTCGTCCTTCAGATATCTCGATAGTTCCTCGCCGACTTTTCTACCTACCCACTTCATACGTTGCAGGTAGTTAGATTTATGGTATGCGACTTATACACAGTTGTCGCGTACGTTTCGTGACAAAATTGTCCCCGCCGCAACGCGGATACAACTTGCATCTATCTTTCTCCTCTTTTTACTTGAACTCTGAAGCCACACAGCTTTAACATTTGGGTCTTCATGTGTTCCAAGAGTGAATTGTTTTCTTCCGAAGGTTTCTTGGTGTAAAAAGAGGGTACTATTTCCGTATTTCGCAACTATCAAAAAGTAAATCAGGTTGAATCCATTTATATGATCCAAACTGTCAAAAATTTGATCATTACCCAGGTTGATACCGATCGACCCATTTTAATGTATCATTGCTCAGGGTTGATACATAATCATTACGAATCAGTCCATTTATTCCTTGACCAATTTCAACATTCACATATGGCAACTATGTATGCATAAAACTCGTGACATATTTCTTGGTGCATTAATGTGATTAATGCTATTTAGGCCTACAATGCATACCTAAATACATACCTAATGCATATATCACTTGTACAATTATATTATGTATTTTCTCTCTTCAAATTCCCATCAATCACTTTTTCAAATCCACCAATTAAATCATTAGGCATACAAGTAGGTTTGCTAATTAAGCACAAAAATCATTTTTCATAATGTTAATCACCCTATCTCAAAACTATAGTTTGACATATGGGTGACCAATAACATTCGACGTCAAAATGTTACACCACTTAGACAGAAGAGTATATATATAGCATACAAGTAACAGAATCGAATACACAGACACAATAAGTAACTAATGATAGAGAAGTTCAAATATTAGAGGATTACATTTTCAGAGTCAGCTAATACAACCAAGTTTAGAGCTAAACATTAACATTTTTTCTTCCATTTTTCACAAAGTTTTCCATACTAAAGCAGTAAAACATCTGATTAATTCAACAGGGTTAACTCCTAGAAGTTAAAATAAGTCCATGATCAAAGTTTCTTACCGTTGCCTACAAGCTTAGTGCAGATAAGGAGTCTGGTACTGGTAACCAGTTGCGAAATAGTGGCCATGGTTAGGAGCCATGTTGTAAGATGGTGGGGCCATGTACTGGGGAATGTGGTTATCAGCTGGAGCAGGGTAAGCATAGGTTCTGTTGTCATACATGTACTGTGTTGGAGGTGCATACCTATCTGTCATCCTACCATAGAAGTTCTTGTCAGCAGCAGCAGCAATGTTAGTGTTTCGGGGTGCATATCCTACTATGGCATTTGCTCGGGGTCTCTTGGGTTGAGGTTTTCCAACTTCTGTTGCTCGCTTTTTGTCTGCCTTCGCTTTCTCGAGCTGAAGTATCCGTTTTTGAAGTGGGGCCAATGGGTACTGATCTTCAAGCTTATGATCTTCGATGCACTTGATCACAGCCTTTAGTGCATACAGTTCTCTCTCACTCACGTCATTCTAAAATTCACAGATGTGAACATATAAATATAAGTGGTACTAATCAACTATTTACTCAGAAATAGATTGATACAAATTATATGTTATATGTTAGAGATCAAATAATTAAACTTATAAACTCAGTTCATTATGAAACATGCCAAACCAGTTGACCAGGTCAGCAGTGGACCGAAGTTTAATACTTATTTTACTTGCCTGTTAGAACTTGCTATTCAAACAAATAGATTACTCCGTAATACCTTAAAACAACTACAGTTTTCAAGCATAGTAAATTAATGATTTATAATAAGGTGAACAAATATTAGCAGGTCAACTCAGCCTATTTTGACCCGTACTTAAAATTAGCCGTTTCGATCCGTTAACCAACCCACTCATTTTGCCACTTCTAGTATGCATGCATCAAATTGAACATAATGAGTAGATGATAAGGATGTTTCATAGCCTACTACCAATTTATTCAACCACTAATATGCAAGAGAAGCTCACCTACTCCTTCCGATTGTTGAATGAACAAAAACAAACAGTGATAAAATCAAGTGAATTAGACCATCGAGTGACCTCCTAAACCCTAATCAGCGATGTGAGGAGTTAAGCAGGTTAAAGAAATAGACAATTCAACATAATTACTCAAGTTACTTTGAGAGGGTGTGTTTTTTAGCTTTTTTTATGGGGCTTATTAGCTTATATAGCCTAAATACGCCCATTAAGATGTTTGAAGGAGAATATAAGCTTAGGCTTTTGAGCTTCTACGCAAGGGATTTAGCAAGCCCCTTTTTTTGTGGCTTATGGGCTTATATAAGTTGATAAGCCTAATTTTCCTACCTTTTCGTCATATGCCATAAGCTACTTATTGAACATAAGCTTCTAACCAAAATATAAGCTTAGACAAACACCCCGTAACACAACTGTCTTTAGATTAATTTCAACATAACCTCTCCTCCGATTGAGCAAACATTTTAAGAGACGACCAGCAATTTCAAAACACTAACTTTTTTAATTTTGATCAGATTAAGGCACAGGAGCAAGTGTACTTACGTGCCTAACAATGTAGTTTTATATTAAGCTCGCACTAATTGGTTTACGGAAGATAAGAGGGTAATTTCTATTTGCGCCCAAAAGACTTGAGCAATTTGGCTGGATTAATCTGTTTGAACTTATCTAGATAGTAAAAGGCCACGATACTCATAGATTCCATCAATGGGGAAAACCTGAGTAGCCTCTGCTTACTTCTCCCTAACTTTTTTGTGAGATACGTAGGAATTTCTGTTTTAGCCAAAGATACTATTAGCGGCTAGTTAGAAGGAACAGATGTTTAAGCGACTGACAAGCCATAAACAAGAAATTTTTATAGCATTTATGTATTGCAGAGAATGAGGAATAAACCTGTGCAGTGGGAGATGAATTTCCAGATTTGATGGCTGAAGGGACTCTCCTAGCTTCCGTCAAGTAAGATTTCAGTAAAGAAACTGGAGAAAACTGCTCCGTAAGCTCAAAAGCAATTGTTAAGTTGACAGCATCAATATGCCTTCCACTATTGACCAACACATCAATTACACCTGAGAAAAAGAGAAAGAAAGAAGCAAATTACATAAGCCCACAACTTCAATCCATTTTACACTGCATACTGAATAACTGGAGCATAAAGTCAAAAAAGCGCCCAGAACCCCAATGGAATTACCCTCAATTCATCAATAAAGGGATTAACTTGGGTTATATTTAATCTCTAACAAGTGAAATGTGTAATGATAAAGATTTGCCACAAAAAATGGGTTATGATAAAAGGTTTAACTAAAAAGCAAACCGATCTGCATTGAACATCAAGAATCGCTTTATTAAAAATATTAAATCATTATTATATAGTTTTAAAATCGTAATAAACGAATAAAAAAGTGTCTTGGTAAGTCCAACCCGGCCGGACCCAAGTAGCAATGATAGCACTGAAAATAACCCCCAAGTTAACTGAAATCCACTTTAAGCCTGCACATATCACCTCGAATATTATTCATAGAACCAAAAATAGTGACACCACCAAGTAGCAATGATAGCAGGGAAACAAACTTATTTAACTTATGTTCAGAAATGGCAACAAGATAAACTTTGCGATTTCAATAAACATCCGATTCAGGACGTGTTGTAAATTTCAAATAATAAAAGAAGTAACGTACAGAAACCACAGAAGGAAAACCAACCTGGCATCTTATCAGACAACCCAAGGAAGCGGCAAAGATCAGCTGTCTGGCGTCGGCGACATACCATTGGTATCAACTTGGATAAATCTTCTAGAACAAAGTCGGAATCAATACCAAAAGTAGCAACAAGTTGCAAGAAAGCATGAGCCTCCAAGGAGTTTCCATTGCTGGCATCCGCATCAAGACCGTCTAATTTTGGTTTCCACTCCTCGGCAATAACCTTTGCTCGTTCCTTCACTTCTTTGGAAATGACCATGGAAACAGACTTCTCATCCAGATTTGTTAACAAAATGCTAAGACATTCCATCAGCATGATACATGTTCTTCGTTGACCTAAAAGATTCGCATCTTTTTTCCCATCAACGTTTGAATCGTCTGAGATGTAAAAGCCACTAAGTGAATCCAAAACCAGACACCCAGGATGAGCTGCAGCCTTCAATGCAATCGGAATATCCTCTTTCATGGAAGCAAGATTCTTTCGGTTGTCTGATATGAACTTGTGTAGTCCATGTGCATCGTTCTCCTCGCACAATTTGGCAAGCTGGGGATTTGTTAACGCCTTAACATCAATATCAGATAACTTTTTCATATCCTCTATCTTACATTTAGAAGCCTTATAATCACTTGGTTTCTCTTCAACAATAGGACTGCTACCTTGTTCTTCCATTTGTCTACTCTTGCGCTTCCCTAGGACATTAGCAATAGCGACAACAGCGGCATCCCTCTTCTCTTGAAGTCTCCCCAATGAAGCTTCTTCCTTGGCCATCACAGCTGCTCGACGCTTCTTCAGCATTTGTTGGGATTGAGTTGTTTTCCTTTTAAACTCCTTTTCTTGGTTTTCCAGCTCAGTAAAACGACTCTTCAAGGACTTCTCAAGCCCATGAAAATGTTCCTCAATTTGTTTCCATTTCAGGTTGAGGGTAACTGCTCGGTGACTTTCTAGCTCAGCAAAAGCTCTCTGAAGTTGTTGAATCTTAGAGGTTGTCGACTCTAAGAGCGTAGCAACAGATTGCGCATCTTCCATTAGAGACTTGAGAATTGAAAACCCTGCAAATAGACCAAAAAACATGATCAATCGTAGGGGAAATGACATCAAGTAGAAATGACAATAACTTAGTGAATGCCAAAATTCGGGGAACAATATTTCTTGACCACCTGGATACTAAATCGAGCAATACTACCTTGTTTCGGGACATGGAACATTTAAGGGAACGGATTCTGACTATAGTTCTTTAAGAAGAAATAGAGATAATATTTCTAGAGTTGATATCAATTGAATGCGTTCATGTAATAGAAATAGAACGTCTAATTTTGCTAAACGCTCGATTCCAAAATCTACAACAAAACCCACCGCAATACCCTCAACAAGAACAATCACAACCCCGATCCTCACAATCACAACCAACTACCGAATCCCAATCGACCAAAAAACAAAGTAAACGGGCGACAATCCGAGGAAACGTTGCTAGCCAAGTGTTACGTTACCGTTTCCGAGGATCCCAATATCGGAAATTCACAAAAGCTAGAAACGTTTTGGTATAAGGTTCATGGCGAGTTCAATAAGAATAATATCCAAAAACGACATGTTGACAAGCAAGTGGCATACCTTGAACCATAATTGCCGATTTTCAAACGTTGCAAACGTTTGGGAAAAAGTGGGGAAAACGATATTTGATGTTATGAAACGTGCTAGAACACTTATCGTGGCGAGAACAAAGGAAAACCGTTTACTCAAGAAGACGAGTGGGACATCTTGAAAAACCATTCCAAATGGGGCGCGCCCTCGCCCATTGAGCCGGTTGATCTAACCGGATCCGAACAAGACCACATCCCCGGGGGTATCCACGAGGAGCTATTCGGTGAAGATGCAAGACCACGTCCCCCCGGTAAAGCCCGTCCCGCCAAAAAAAGCAAATACCGGGGGAAGTAACTCGTCAAACCCATTCGGGGATATGATGACAACCGGATTTCGTCTCAAACAGGAAGCCGCCGAGTCGGCTTAAGAGGTCGCCAAAGAGAAAGACCGTACGGTCATGCGTTTGGAAGAGATGAAATTTCTCGCTATTAGCACAAAGGATTTGTCGGAAGACGATGCGTATTGGATCAACGCGCAAAAACATCAAATCAAAGACATTTATAATTCGCGTCGCGATTAGTCATTGGGGCGTATGTTTTTTTAATTTAGTATGTTTTTTTCGCATGTTTTTTAATTTCCTATGTTTTTTTAGTAATGTAATTTTTATTTTTATTAATGAATGAAATAGTTAGTTTGTGTATATAAATGGAAATGAAAAAGAGGGTGGGTCCCAAAAAGGTGGTGTTATGGGGTGTTATGAGTGAAGGGGTATTTTGGTGTGTTGGTGTTAAGATGTTAAAGATGACGTGGTGCTGATGTGGCGACACTTTTTGGTGTTATAACAATTATGATACCTAAGGCTCTTAGGATGCCTGATATCTAAAAAATGAGGTAACCTTTCCAAAAGTGTCACGAAAGCCAATAACATTTTTGGGAACTACAAATTGAAAGGATAGCTTAAAAATTAAGAAAACGTAGCACCAGATCTTGGTAATATCAAGGTGAAATCATATCTTTAATACCTACTTACTATTTTTACAGCCATCGTTTGAAAAAGTCATGCGCTAACTGACCCGTGTTTTACGTTCTGGATCGCGCGTACCAAAAGCGTTCTGGATCGCTTGGGGTCGCGATCTGGATCGCTAATTTAAGTGTCCCGAAACAATGTAGTTCAACGTACCAAAATCATACGGATTAGCGACCAGTTATGGGTTCGACGATTTAGAATATTGGGTACAGCGATTTTATACACAAAATCAACGATTTATGTTCACTTGGTTCTTTTTGGGCAGAAATTTGAAAGGCATGCAAGCGAATCAATTTTGTTCAAGGAAGTAGATGGATGATTGCATTCTTTGTTGTTTATATTTTGGCATTGGTTGTGAGTGTATCAATTTTGTACCAGCTTGGGTAATCGTACCAAATTATATGGTATGTCGAACGGGGCCGATCCGAAATGAGCCTACCCCTCCTCGTACCAAATTTTAGGGACCTAGCGAACCGCGTTTCGATATCCCGTACAGAAGCGAACCACGCTCCATGTGACTATTTCTACCTACTATAATGTATTATACACCAAGATAGTGTTCACTATGATAATATGAGACAACACACATAGGTCAAACCATACAAAAATATTGCATGGTTAGTAAGCAAAACAAATGCGAGAATAGTATACACATGTCAGACGCAACCATTAAGGCATTAAAGGGAGAGTGGAATACATTACTCGTATGGTGTTGGCCAAACAAAAAGAAGAAAAGAGGTGATACCCATACGAAATCAGACAATATAAAGAGAAAAGGCAACATGCCATGGTAATGCAAAAACAAAGTTTTGACCCATGCATTTGCGGTGTAAATCACATAACAGTATTGTATATATATAACAAAGAGACCGTGTTCTGTCACTAAAAAAAATGTTACTCTAACAACTTAAGTAAGTGTCAGCTAGAATCCTTCCCAAATTTTCGTAATTAAGTAACTACGCAAGGTGAGTCACTTTCCTTTACTAATAATTCTCAATGGTAATTAGGATGTTTAACGACCAAGACCTTGTGGCTAGAAGAGAGAAAAGGGAGTTGATGGATAATGTTCGCATGTAGAAAATCATAAAAAAAAGGTCACTTGTCAAACATGAATATGTGATCTACTACTAATATGAATCAAATCCAAACTGAGATATGATTGACATGGACTTCAATGAAAAATCTATAGAGTATAAACCACATATCTTCCTAGGAACGATTTACAAATGCGATCATTAAAGATAAAGCATTACTTGAACAAACTGAGCATAGAACCTAAATGCATAATCGAGCATGATCCACCAACATTAATAATAAATAGATGGAAAATCATTTCCTTAAATGATCCCTAATGCTTGATCCCGAATTTCATAACTAGTGTGTCAACTTCTTTTACTTCCAACCAGAAAATTCCTAGTGATTCTCAATGGTAAAGAAGGATGCTTAACGACCAAGACCTTGTGGCTACAAAAAGAGAAGGATCTACATGGACAATTAATGCGTAAAGCTGGAAGTGGATAATAGAAAAGACATACTTCCCATGAAATCCAAACCAGATGATCCCTAATGCTTAATTTCCTATAAGAAAACCCTAATTTAGGCATACCTTGTATTCAACGTTCTCAACAATGAGCAAACAAAGATGAAGAGAATTGAAAAATATGTACGAAACCCTAATACTATATTATAAAATAAAAAATAAGAGATGTTAATCATGCATTGAAATAAGTCTCTCACCGTTATAAAATTCAAAAAAAAAGTAATAAGTGAGTCATTAAGTAGATGACAGGTAGATGAGCATAATCACAATTAAGCTAAATATTACTAAATTCATAACCGAATTATAATTAGAAAGAGTAAAAGTAGTTGGATCTATGAATTAAAGTAGAAACTGTGTTAGAGAAATAGGTAAAGATGAGTAGACTTACTGGCGGCGGGGGATGGAGGCGAATCGGAGAGCGGAGTCAAGGCATGTTTGGTGGGCGGGGGGTTTGTTTGGCGGGTACGAATGAAAGGGGAAAGGGGAAAGGGGAAAGGGGAAAAGGGGAAAAGAGAGTTGAAATGTGGAAGGCTCTACTTACTTATCTTAGGGGTGTTTCTTTTTTTTTCATATTTGGATATAGGCCCTGTTTAGATAAATGAAGTTGTTCCAAATAAGAACCATATGAGCAAATGCGTGTTTCTTTTTCATCCTAAATGAAAGCATTGTACAAACCAAATGACCTGTTTGCCCTTCTATTCAAATCATTATGTAAGCCCAAAACCACATTTTGTTTCATTCCGTTAATCTCAAAATCAATTGAGCAATCCTACTCGTCTATAGGTATTCAAATCAAAAAGATCAAACGACATTTAAATCTTTAATAATTGCAACTTCAAAACTCAAAAAGAAAGCATCGAACCACATGAAAAAGATCTATAAGAAGATCTAACCACATGAAGAAGATCTATAAGATCGAACCACATGAAAATCAGTAGGAGATGTGGGCGGCGAAATGGAGGTTATGGAGGAGAAGAGTTCAGGAGCGGCTCAACCTTAACGGGGGCCTAAAGCAAAACTTCAAAACGAGGCCTTTTATCTAAATTTTGTGCCGAAAAATTATTTGTATAAAAATTACTTTTCTAGCTTCTTTTTTAATTAACTTTAGTTTGAAAAGTCTTCTCCGCTAAGCATAGTGTCACCGGAAACTGTTTAACATAATGTTATACCTCAATTTACGCATTGTGGAATAATTTAAATTTCAAAGATAATCAATTATATCAAGCATTGTATCATTTCTTTTAACACTAAACGGTAAAATATCAACGTAAGTGGTTAAATGATTATTGATAACAATCTTCTAACCCCATTTTAAATGGTCTTATTAAATCAACCTTTGCTTCTCTTTTCGAAAATTTAGGCTATATTATATACTTCAATATTATTGACCTTAATTTTTTTAAAACTAGCGGTTAAAATTAATAAACAACAAAAGTGGTCAAAATTTTTATTACATATACATTTATCGGCTAATTTGAGGCCTTAAATAACCAAAACTTTCAGTTGCGGTCAAAATAACATACTGGCCGAACTTTATAAATATGCAAGTTTATGGAAAAATCGGGTGGCCCTTCTTTAAAAGATTGGGCCTTAAAGCCTAAGCTTTACTTGCTTACTTGGTGCCACCACTGGAAGAGGTTTGCAGATGGCTAATGTAACTATGTGAGTTTAGGTGAGGAGATATATAAAAGAACAATGGGTATGGGAATCACGTGGGATAAAAGAAGAAAAAAAGGCTAATATGGTCAATATGGCATCCTGGTTGTAAACAACACATTTTTAGACGAATCGGAGAGCGGAGTCAAGGCATGTTTGGTGGGCGGGGGGTTTGTTTGGCGGGTACGAATGAAAGGGGAAAGTGGAAAAGAGTGTTGAAATGTGGAAGGCTCTACTTACTTATCTTAGTCTTCCTATCCTTTTTTTTTTACTACTAGTTTTGTCTTCTTTTTGCTTTCGCTATACTCAACTTCTACTCTTGACCAATAATAAATATATACACAAATGGTCTTTAAAAAAAAGTTTGTGGATCTCCTTTCCATGGTTTTAACCTATTATGGGTTTAGTCCCTCACACTAACATTTGTTACTTTTTTTCATTATCTCCCAAAAATAAGGATGAGTAATCCGTCTTTTACCTTTTAGCACTTTTTTTAAGTAGTATAACACCTGCTTGACTTTTCAGTCACACCTAAACTTCTAAACATTAATTCACTTACTCGCCCTCAAATTATCAACACTTAAACCCTAATTCACTCACCTAAAATTACTAACCCATCAAATCTTTAATCAATCAGCATAAAATTTAATTTAAGATGTCGAATGATAAAGGTAACTAATCACTAATCAATTTGCTTATTCGTGTGCTTATCTACTTACTTCATTATTTGTGTGCTAATCTGTTTAGGAGTTTAGGACTTTGCTTATTTGTTTGCTTATCTGCTTATGTGAGCCCACCTTGACTACATTTCCTATTCCATTTCTCAAATTCATTACTCAATGGTAGCTACATCCTCAACAAGGTTATAATCTAAGACAATAGAATAGGCATCATCGGGTTGGCATTCCACCAAAGCATGAAACCTTCCTTATGATTCTGAGTAAAAGCCTTTAACTGCATTTTTCACTTAGCTTAATTACAGTGATTCCCTCCATCCACTGCAATATAAGTAAAGATCCATGCAGAAAGATTCTTAAAACCAGTACACTTAGCAATCCTCAAAACTTTAGCAGTCTGCAAATATTTTCATTACCTTAGTAGCTCTCAAAACCTTCAAACTCATCATCTTTAGCTTGACATAATCATTTTATCGGAATAAGTTGCAAATATATCAAATTACTCCAAATGTTTGACACAATCATTTATCACTTTTTAACTTTCAAGCTTATCAATTTCAACCTCACATCTTCCATTATAACATCTTTTGCTCTTACTTGCAAAGATAATTGTCATTAGTTCATATAGTAGCACTGATTTAGAAAGTACAAATGGTCCCTCTTCTTTTGATAGCAGCTCTAAGAGCATTGTATATAGCTCTCCTGATATTGTATCTAGCAGAGGACCATCTAAATCATTGCTCGAATGGTACGATGTTTAAGAAATATGACATTGAAGAATTCATGTTTTCAAAGTCATGAGGTAAGAAGACTAAAGCTTATGGGTCATCAACTTCGAAGGCTAAACCTTTTATGTCATCAGCTTTAAAGGCTAAAGCATCTGGGTCATCAGCTTTGAAGGCTAAAGCATCTGGGTCATCTTCTTCAAAGGCTAAAGCTTCAGGGTTATCACATCAAACAATCATTGTTAAAAGCCCTGTTCCTATAAAGAATTGCGTACTTGGGCTTAAAAATGGTAGAACTTAGGATTCTATTCTTAACAAGACATTTGGAGTGAAGATACCCACAGCTGGGACTGGTGCAGCATAGAAGTAAGGGAAAGAGAAAGTTTGAGGTGGAAGAGTTTCTAGCATTTGTGTCTGTTGGTATTTTTGTCATTAATTGTTCTTGTTAAAACAATATGGTATGTTAATATCTTTGGTACAAACAACTGATATTCTGGTAACCTTATGCTAAACTATGTTTAAGGTATTATGAAACTATTTTTTGGTGATTATGTATGTTAGATGATGTAACTATGGAATTCTGCTAGAATGGTTTTAATGAAGTACTCTAATTTCTATGTTTACATGTGTTTGTGTTTTTACTGTTTTATGAATAGAAATATCAGTTGTGTTTGGAATGATTCTATTGACCAATTCTTTGAGATGCCTTGCAAGAGATCTATTAGGAGCATTGTCAGAAGATTGTGTCTAGCAGCTTGTGTGTATTTTATTTGGAATGAAAGAAAGAATAGGATATTAGAGGAGTGCAATTGCAAATGTTAGATTAAAACAGGCTTGTTCAAGGTAAGAGATATGCACAATCTATTTACATTGAAGCTATATTAAGCTTCCATTGAACTATAATTAATAAGTATATTAAGCGAAATCTTATTTGGGACGGATATGAGTCTGTGAACACTTTGTATAGTCTTAACATCTTATACATGAGTGTTTGGATTTGTTCAATCTTGGTTCCTACTCCTACACTGGTTCTTCATGAACAACCATCCTCCTTTGATATTGTCACATCCCGCTAAGAGCGAAAACACGGGATGCGACATTATGATTTACATCGCTCAAGATACAAAATATACCATACATTGTTACAAGAATTTAGATTTACAATACATTCAAAATTTTTAGTTTTAAGTAGTTGAAAAACATCTCTAGAAATATCCCAATAGTAGAGGTCTTTGATTATCATATACCTTCGATTTACTTTGATGACGACACCTGAAAATGATACTCGAAAGGTCAACTAAAAGTTGGTGAACTCGTAGGTTTAGATGTAAACCCAGTTGTTATGCTATAGTTTAAGTTGTAGATAAATGTGCAATATGAAAACGGAATGCATGCAATAGATTTAGATTCCACATAACAATCCTATGCTACCATAGTGCTTCAATGATCATAGCATTTCAATTATATTCATAGCATTCCAAATAGATTCATAGCATTTTAATGATACCAACTGATGAGTGCTTAAACACACATCCTTTATACCCTGGAAAACACTATAAATCAGACAAATAACCATAAAATATGAGTAATTATAGTGTAAATATGTTTGTATTGTGTTATTATGTCTTACAGGTACAAAGGATTGAAAACGAAGCAAAAAAGGGTAATTTTTGGGTGTCTTTCGATGACCTTCTCACGTTTATTGAGATTCAAACGAACCCAGAAATTTTCCCCGAGCATACCATTGGAAAGAGCACGAAATTACGAGTCCAACGGTGCTGACCTTTCTATCTTAAACCCTCCTTATTTGAACCTTATCACGTTTTAAATTGGACCTTTTAAATTATTGAACCTGGTCCAAGTCATAGATAGCTTAAATATATAATTTCGTATATGTTTAATGAAGCTATGCCCAACTTAGTTGGTAAACTGAGTTGGGTTAAGTTTCAGACCTTAGGTCGCTTATTCGAGCCCCGACTTGGACATAGTTGGGGAATTACCACCTTAGGCCACGCGGCCCACTCAGGTGGTACCACGTGGCAACCCGACCCGGATCCAGACCCGACGTTGACCTGACGTTGACCACCATTGACCGATGGTTGACCGGTTGTTCGC
>BQNB010103131.1:0-24096 GCA_026074375.1 Tanacetum coccineum | reverse complement strand
ACTCTCCAACTCTCTCTAATCTAATCTTCCTTTCTTGTTTCTCTCTCTACTTTCTCTCTCTAAGATTTCTTCTTATTTTCTAGCATCTTGGTAAGGATTTTAGTTGTGTAATGGATTAAACTAGTGGGATAACAAGTACCATACTTAGAGGTTGCATACTAAACTTGCTAGATCACCCGTTCAATATCAACCTGATGCTTGTTGAGCTCAGTAGTTTCAACATTATTATAGGAATGGATTAGTTATCGAAGTACTATGCCGTTATCGTTTGCGACGAGAAGGTTGTCTGCGTCTCTTACGGTAATGAGGTGTTGACGATTTATAGAGACGGAAGTGACAAAAGGAGTAAATCTAAGTTGAGCATCATCTCATGCATCAAAACCCAGAAGTAGATTCAAAAAGGGTGTTACGTCTTTTTGGCTAAGATTACTAAGAAGAAAGCTAAAGACAAGTCGGAAGAGAAGCGACTTGAAGACGTACCTATCATACGGGATTTCTCAAAAGTGTTTCCAGAAGACTTGCCAGGACTTCCACCAACTTAGAAAGTTGATTTTCACATCGACTTAGTCCCCGGTGTTGCACCTATAGCACGAGCTTCGTATAGACTGGCACCGACTTAATTGCAAGAGTTGTCTAATCAACTACAAGAACTTGCTGACAAGGAATTAGTAAGACCAAGTTCCTCAACCTAGGGAGTTCCGGTCATGTTTGTCAAGAAGAAGGATGGATCATTTAGAATGTGTATAGATTATTACGAATTGAACAAGCTTACTGTGAAGAACCGTTATCCACTTCCACGAATTAATGATCTGTTTGATTAATTGCAAGGATCAAGTGTCTACTCTAAGATCGACCTGAGATCTGGTTATCACTAACTCAGAGTTCGAGAGGAGGACATTCTAAAGACGGTGTTTAGGACTCGTTATGGCCACTATGAGTTCCAAGTGATGCCTTTTGGATTGATCAATGCACCGACGGTATTTGATACGGATCCAAACATTAGTGTTGATCACGCCGAAAGACAGGACGAGCTCGATGTTGAAAGTGGGTAAAACCGGCCCATTTAATTAAGCCCACTCCAACTATCAATAAAGAGAATTTCAATTTATGTTTGTTTCTATTGTTTGAACCTTAAGTTAAGAGATTTGTGTTTATCCCTTTTTCTTCTGCATGTTTATCGTTTCCTTAGGATTTCTATTTAAGCATTGTAAACTCTTTTGGTTGGATGGTTGAATTTATTGAAGTTATCTTAAACACATAAAAGTGTTATTGTTTTGTGCATCTCGGTTGGCCGAGATCCCCTGTTTCAATCACGAACCACATCAAGTGGTATTCAGAGACTAGGAATCTCAGGATGTCGGGCATAGATCACAGCTAACCAAACCGTCGATTCGCCGCCGGAGGCAACAGTTATAAAGAATGTGATCCTCGCGATGCTGAGATCGAACGCCTCCGTCAATGGGTTCGTGAATTGGAAACTAACTCTTTTGATAGGTACGACGAGAGGGTAGACAACATGGCAACAAATTTAGTTGTGGATGAACACGAGGACACAGACGACAAGTATGACAATATTTTCGCCCGCCGCCACCATCGCCAACACCAACCACCCCACAAGCTACACAGACCACACCAGAGACAGCCATAACAGCCGGTAGACCCGCTTTGTTCCTTAGATCTACGCACCGAGATCCTAGAATTTGAAGGCAGGCTGCAACCAGACGATTTTCTTGATGGGATACAAACTGTGGAGCACATATTTGATGTTTGTGATATCCCCGAATGCCTAAAGGTAAAACTTGTTGCAATTAAATTAAAAAATATGCCTCATTGTGGTGGGACCATGTGCAGACTCAACGTTATCAGGATGGCAAACACAAAGTGGACACGTGGAACAAGATGAAACGCTTGTTACGAGCTAAGTTTCTTCCTGTTACATACAAATAAGATGCATACTTGGATTATCAGAATCTAAAACAGGGCTCTTTGTCCGTTGAGGAAATTAGCGAATTTGAACCAATGCAGATGCGTTGTGGTGCGAAAGAAGATAAAGAACAAATTATTGCACGCTTCTTGGTTATTCTCCGACCAGAAATTGCAGTCATAGTTTCCTTACAGCAATACTATTCTTTCTGTGATGCGTGCCAACTTGTTTGCGGGTGGAACGCCTACTCGCTCAAAAAAGTAAGACGTTCTCCAAGTTCCCGGCATACCCCCGCACACCAACTGCGTGTCCTACCAACATCCGGATCGGCCCAATCAAACAAGTACGTCAAATTCCCCCTGGTGTTTCAAGTGTCAAGGGTTGGGTCACCTTAAACAGGATTGCCCAAACAAACAAATCATCGCCTTTGTGGACGACACAGAACCAAAGTATGACACGGAGGAGGAAGAGGCTCCAGAAGTCCTTTACCCCGATCGGGGTGAGGTCCTTATTTCTCACAGGTTGCTTAGCACCGTTTTAGCTGACCCCGAAGATGATACTAAATGGTTACGCAAGAACATTTTCCGTACAAAGTGTACGGCAAAAGGGAAAGTGTGTATGGTTATTATTGACGGTTGAAGTTGCGAAAATATGGTAGCCACCACCATGGTTAAAAAACTCGGTTTACCCATCCAAGACCACCCTGAACTGTACCATGTCACATGGTTAAAGAAAGGTAACCTGGTTAAAGTTACTCATAAATGTTTGGTGCAATTTTCAATCGGCATTAAGTATACGGATGAAATTTGGTGTGAGGTCATTCCAATGGATGCATGCCACAATCTTTTGGGGCGTACATGGCTTTATGATAGGTGTGGAAAACATGATGGGTTTCGAAACACATACTCTTTCAAAAAAGACGGTCTCCATATTACTTTGGCTCCCCTTCACCCACACGATGAACCACAACACATAGCCCCATTAACAAAGGGCGACTTTGTGGGACATGCAAAACACCAATTCTCCACACCTGTTTTTGGTTTGGTCGTCGTAGAAGAAAACCCAACTCCAGGGGTACTACCAGCAGAAGTGATCCTGCTCGTTGATGAATTTTCTGATATTTTTCCCGATGACATTCCTGCAGGCCTACCATTGATGCGAGAGATACAACACTGCATTGATTTTTTTCCAGGTGCTAGTATCCCGAATAAACCTGCTTACAGAATGAACCCAAAAGAGTTCACAGAGCTACATCATCAAGTTACCGAGTTTCTCGAGAAAGGCCTTATCCGGGAGAGTATGAGCCCTTGTGTGAGACCTAGTTTGACTTTGTAAGACCGATAACATTCTTGTTTGACTTAATATAATTAAGGCTAACACATTGTTTTACATTTGGGCGCAAGTACACTTTAACATATTACGAGTTTGCCTAAGTAGTTATAACCCACTATGCACATGAATCATGAATTGTTAATTACTGGATTATAAGCGCGAATGTTATGAATAAATCTATTTGGGATTGACATCCATGTTCGGGTGAGTAGCGCTCACTAGTTTCAGCGGTACTGAAACGACGAACGTATACCATGTCGGACTTTGGATGTTGCGGGTTGAACATTTACACGGGCACATTATTGGTATTAATTTGCACACATACATGTTGTTGCTTCAGTGTCATGAGCTTAGTGCATTTCGTAATTACATTTTGAGATATTGTATGTGTAACATGTCTTACACTTTGAAATCATGTGGTCCTACTTTATACATTACTTTAACATGTGAATTCACCAACTTTATGTTGACGTTTTAAAACATGTTTTTCTCATGTCAATAAGGTACGAGAACAAGGATACATTAGTGGTCACCATTTTGGAGTCACATTGCTATAAAGATTTAAGTGCATTACATTTTGGAGTATTTGTTATGTATTAAAATCTTTTACATTTACAAGGACGAACAAGTTAAGCTTTGGGCTTATGTAACAAACAAGTTTATTAAATCTAATGTATCATTTTCAAACGACTCATATAGAGGTCGTTCTCATATCTTGTGCTATTGATCTATGATATAACACTCTCAGACCCTGTAGAATATCTTAATGCACACAAGCTATGGATTCAATGTAAAGTTTTAGAGAGAGAAAGAGATGTGGTTGGATGAACACTTAGAGAGAGAAAGTAAGAAAGAAAATGCAATGTTACTATGTGAAAGAAATGAACAACCAACACCCTTTTAATAGCATGGAAAGAGTTTATATACCTCCTAGTGGTCGGTTAGGGCCTTGGCTTTCATGGGCTTTCCATGGGCCTTGGACTAACTAGCCTAGCAAGGTTCTAAATATTGCTATACGAGCTATCTAATGATATAATGGAAGTGACTGACACTTTTTGTGTTCCTAACAATCTCTCCTAATGGGAGGTCACTCTATTTTACAAAAACTTAAACCTAGAATACTATGCTTTATTTTCAGTCTTGTGCTCGCAGACTTGTTTTCTTTTCTTCAACTTTGTTGGGAATTAGAGCCTTCTACAACTTAATGTTGTTGGTTCAAGTTTGTGCTGCTGCTGAAGATTAAAGAAAACTGTCTAAGTCATTAGTACTGCTAGTGTAATAGTTATTGCTGCCAGTACAAAGTTAGTACTGTCAGTTTATTAGTACTGTTAGTTATATAGTTAGTACTGTTAGTTATAATAATTAGTACTGCTAAAGTGATATGCATGAGATGTATTAGGAATAGATATGAATTGATCACTTGACGCATTTTGTAATCCTATTAGGGTTTCCTTGGTGTATAAATAGAACCCTACGGTATAGTTTTCATATTAAGTTTTATATAGTTTTCATAGCAAATATAGTTAGTATTCATAGTTTCAAGGTTATTTTGTAACTTTGATTGTGTTTAATATATTGAAAGTTTAGCAAGATCTTGTTTTACTGTTTCATTGTTCTTCTTAGTATTACAAGCTAGATTACGCATAGTTTGTAGTATTTACAATCTTAGTTTCTACTATAGTTGTTTTGGATCTATCCAACACAACTAAACTTTAACAAGCTAAGTAATATCTGTTCAAAAGGGATCAACAAGTGGTATCAGAGCTTGTTGAGAAACTCTGAATAATAAGAACACTATATCTACACAAGATCTCATAATCAAAGAGAAGACGGAATCACAGTCAGAAACTACCCAAACAGTGTCTGTACTAAAACTTCTAGTACTTAAAACTGGAGACTATGATCTCTGGAGCATGAGAATGGAGCAATATTTTACTCACACTGATTATGCTCTTTGGGAGGTTATTGTGAATGGTGATGCACCTGCTATTGCATCAGCTAGTACTAGTTCTGAAGGTCCCATTCCTCCTAAAACTGCTGAACAAAAGCTAGCAAGAAATAATAAATTGAAAGCAAAAAGCACTCGGTTGTTGGCCATTCCTGATGAGCACCTATTGAAGTTTCATGGAATCAAGGATGCAAAGACCTTATGGGAAGAAATCAAGGCCAGGTTTGGAGGCAACAAAGAATCAAATAAAATGCAGAAAACCATTATAAAGCAGCAATTTAAGAATTTTGCTGCATCAAGATCTGAAGGACTAGATAAAACCTATGATAGGTTTCAGAAACTCATCAGCCAATTAGAAATTCATGATGAAGTTATCTCTTAGGAGGATGCAAATCTGAAGTTGCTAAGAAGTCTACCATCAGCTTGGAACAGTATTGCTTTAATAATGAGAAACAAATCTGATCTAGACACATTAAGCATGGATGATTTGTATAATAATCTAAAGGTGTATGAATCTAAGATTAAAGTCCAATCAAGCTCAAACTCAAACTCTCAAAATGTGGCTTTTGTATCTTCAGAAAACATTAGCAGTACTAATGAAGCAGTTAATACTGCTCATGAAGTTTCTACTGCTAGTTTACAGGGACAACCTTCTTCCTCAACTTATGTTGATGATGTCATGTTTTCCTTCTTTGCTAATCAATCTAATAGTCCACAATTGGACAATAAAGATCTGGAGCAGATTGATACTGATGATCTTGAAGAGATGGATCTCAAATGGCAGGTGACCATGCTTACCATAAGGGTGAAAAGATTCTTAAAAAAGACAGGAAAGAATCTGAATTTCAATGGTAAAGAAACTGTTGGCTTTGATAAGACAAAGGTTGAATGTTACAACTACCACATGAGAGGTCACTTTGCTAGAGAATGCAGGGCACCAAGGAATCAAGGGAATAGAAATGGAGATGCTCCAAGAAGGGTTGTACCAGTAAAAACTCCTACAAATGCCTTGGTTGTTCAAGATGGGATAGGTGCTTATGATTGGAGCTTTCAGGCTGAATAAGGCATCACAAACTTTGCTCTAATGACATATACATCCCAAGGTTCATCAAGTTCATCAAGTTCAGATTCTGAGGTACATACTTGCTCTAAAGATTGCTTAAAATCATATGAATCTCTTCAAAAATAGTATGATCAACAGCGTGAAGCTCTTAAAAATCTAATCTAGAAATTACAGGTTATCAAATGGGATTAGAATCATTAGAAGCTAGGATAGTTATTCATGAAAAGAATGAAGTTGTTTATGACGAAGACATTGCATTTTTAAAGTATGATGTCCAAGTGAAAGATATTTCTATCAAAGACCTTAAAAATCAGTTAAAAGAAGCTTTGAAAGAGAAAGATGATTTGAAACTTAAACTAGAAAATTTTGAAGAATCATTAAAAAATCTAACTAAACTGATAAATAGTCAAATAAGTGCTAAAGACAAAGCTGGTCTTGGTTATGATAGTCAAATAAATGAGAATGAAGTGGTTCATAGTGTGTTTACAATAGAGAAAGTAATGTGGATGATAGTCCAGTAAATGATAGATTCAAAACAGGTGAAGGGTTTCATATAGTTCCCCCTCCCTACACTGGGAACTACATGCCCTCAAGACCTGGCATATCCTTTGCAGGGTTAGATGATTCTGTCTATAAGACTAAAGTGAGTGAAACTGAAACTAATATATCTAATACTTATAAGGATATTATAGAAAAGCCTAAAACTGTTAGGCCTAGTGCTCCTATCATTGAAGATTGGGACACTGATAGTGATAATGATAGTGTGTTTAGACCTAAATCTGATCAGACAAAACCAAAGTTTATTAAAATCAATTTTGTCAAATCTGATGAGAATGTGAAATCTGTTAATAAGGAAAACACACATAGGCAAGTAGAGTACCCTAGGATAAGTCAAAGTCCTAGGGATAATAGAAGAAACTGGAATGGGTTGATGACTCTGAAACTAGGAAATGGTTTTGAGTCTATAAAGAAAGCTTGTATTTTTTATGGGAGTTTTAATCATTTAATCAAAGACTGTGATTTTCATGACAAGAAAATGATAGAAAAACTTGTGTTGAATAATAATGGAACGGTTACTGGTCAAAGGAAAATTAGACCAGTATGGAATAATGCTCAAAGGGTGAACCACCAAAATAAATTTACTCACCCACATCCTAAAAGGAATTTTGTTCCAAAAGCAGTTGTAACAAAGTTAGGACAAGTACCAGTTAATACTGCTAAGCAAAGCTCTCCAAGAGCAGCAACATCAATTAGTACTGCCAGGTTGTTAATACTGCTACCCTGAAATCAAAAGTGAATGATGCAATAAAGAACATTCACCAGTAAGAAGGGCTTTTAACCAAAAATCAGCAGCTAAAACCAATAAGTTTAATGAAAAAATTAATACTGCTAGGGTTAACAATGTAACTACTGCTGGGCCAAAAGCAGTAGTTAGTAATGCTGTGGGAAATAGGAAAAATGTTGTTAAGTCCTCAGCATGCTGGATTTAGAGACCAAAAGGAAATGTAATAGACCATATCTCCAAAAACAGCGGATCATACATTCCTAAAAGATTTGACTATGTTGATCCACAAGGCAGACTCAAGTCAGTAATGGCTTGGGTCCCCAAGAGAAACTAATTCTCTTATTTTGAGTGCAGGGTAATCCACAATATGCTTTACAGGATCAAGGGATTTTTGACAGTGGATGCTCTAGGCATATGACTAGAAACAAGTCCTTTCTTATAGATTATCAAGAGATTGATGGTGGATTTGTTGCATTTGGGGGAAGTCCTAAATGAGGTAAAATTACTGGAAAAGGTAAAATTAGGAATGGGAAATTAGAGTTTTGAAGATGTATACTTTATAAAGGAACTTAAATTTAACCTTTTCTCTGTCTCATAAATGTGTGACAAGAAAAACAGTGTTCTTTTCACTTAGACTGAATGTCTTGTTCTATCTCCTGATTTTAAGCTACTTGATGAAAGTCAAGTCTTGCTTAAAGTTCCCAGATAGAACAACATGTACAGTTTTGATCTAAAGAATGTTGTTCCTTCAGGAGGTTTGACTTGTTTATTTGCAAAGGCTACAATAGATGAGTCTAATTTATGGCATAGGAGGCTTGGTCATATAAACTTTAAAACTATGAATAAACTTGTGAGGGGAAACCTTGTAAGAGGATTGCCTTCAAAGCTTTTTGAAAATGACCATACTTGTGTTGCTTGTCAGAAGGGAAAGCAACACAAAGCCTCTTATAAGACCAAGCTTGTGAGCTCTATCAGCCAACCCTTACAAATGTTACATATGGACTTATTTGGACAACAAACTTAAATTTTCAAAATTGATTATTGATGGTATGTTGAAAAACCATAGATAATCAGTCTAAATTTTTAATGTATCAAAGATTTATACAAATCTTTTTGAACAAGCACAAAAGACAGCTTCTACCTATCAAAAGAACTTATATTGATCCTACTCTTACTCAAAAACTTTTTGGCAATATGAGAAGGATTTATAAGGGTTATATTGTTTCCAACAATGCTTGTTCAGGGCCTAATTTTTCAAGGTGAAGGATCAACAGTCCCAGTTGAGTCCCATCATACACCCACCAGTGCTCCATCCACCTCACAACCACCAACTTGACCACCATCTATGCAAACAACCCATGTTGCAGAAGAGGCTGCTACCATGCCCTATGATTTACCTCTCCTAAGAGTTCACTCACTTAGAAGTGATGAGGGCAGTATGACACTTCATGAATTGACGGTTCTTTGTACCACATTGTCCAAGAAAGTGGAGAGTTTGGAATCTGACTTGAAGCAGACCAAACTGACATATGGTGCTGCTTACACTAAGCTCATTATGAAGGTGAAGAAGTTAGAGAATAGAATTAAGTCAAACAAAGCTAGAAGAAGGGTCAGACTTATTGTTTCAGAAGATGAAGATGACTTAGAGGATCCTTCTAAACAGGGGAGGAAGATTGCTTAGCTTGATGAAGATGAGGGAATTACTCTAGCACAGATGGGTGCACAGACTCAGGGGAGGCATGTGCATGATTTGGAACCTAATTTTGAGTTTATTTCTCCTGAAAGAGTTTATACTCCTAAGCCTGATATTAGTACTGCTAATGTACCAGTTAGTACTGTTAGTGCAGAAGTTAGTACTGCCAGCCCTGAAGTTAACAATGCTGCTAAAAGTTTAGTGTACATCAGAAGAAGTGCAACAAAGAGAAAAGATAAAGGCAAAGCTATTATGAAAGAAGCTGAACCTGTTCAGAAGAAAACAAAGTTGCAACTAGAGCAAGAAAGACTTAGGGTATGAAGAAGCTCTGAGATTGCAAGAAAAACTTGATCAAGAAGAAAGGCAAAGGATAACCAGAGTTCATAAAGAAGCTAACACTTTTAATGCTGAAGAATGGGATAACATAGAAGCTCAAATTGAAGCTGATGAAGAATTAGCATAGAAGTTACAAGCAGAAGAAAGAGTAAAATTCTCTGAAGTTGAGAAAGCAAGATTACTTATAGAAATGATAAATGACAAAAAGAGATTGTTTGCCCAACAAAGAACTGAACAAAGAAGGAACAACCCCGTAACTCAAGCTCAACAGAGAACTTATATGTGTAACTACATCAAGCATATGGGAAGTCACACTCTGCATCAATTAAAGAGACTTTCCTTTGATGAGCTCAAGGCTTTGTTTGAAACAACAATTAGAAGGGTATAAATTTTTCATCCAATAGAGAGTGAAGGTGACAAAACAGTTCCTGAATTAACAACTAGAAGTTCTAAAAGGGTCGCAGAAGTAGAATTAGATCGTGAAGGTTCTAAGAAGCAAAAGACTAATGAAGCTTCAAGGTCAGTTCAAGAACAACCAAAAGAAGAAGAAACAGAATTGCCACAAGAGGATTTACAACAGATGATGATGGTAATTCTAGTGGAAGAAGTCTATGTTGAAGCCCTACATGTCAAATATCCAATCATAGACTGGGAGGTTTACTCTAAAGACATAAGAAAGTATTGGAAAATTATTAGAGTTGGAAACCATATAGAAGCTTATCAGACTTTTAATGATATGTTAAAGAAATTTGATAGAGATGATGTAACACCCCCAAAATTTCAACAACGCAGCGGAATACCACTTGGGGTGCTACTTCATAATACACAGCGCTAGATACAAGAGAACGACCTCTAAATGTGTCGTTTGTAAAACATTCTCGTTGATTTTCTAAAATCAAAATAATAGTTGTCCCATAATTGCATCACAATGAAAAGCTTGAAAGCGACCCAACGAGATTTGATCATTTGTAGAAATCCAAGTATGAAATCTTGTCAATTTAGACTCCAATGCACATCAGATAATCCAAACATTTAATTTACCTGAGAAAAACATGCTTAAAAACATCAACATAAAGTTGGTGAGTTCATAGGTTAGTTTAGATATGAATAATAATAACCCAAAGGTTTCCGAAGTATATATGACCATTTAATTCCTTAAATGTCCTTTCAAAATATATATATGATTTCTAAAATCAACAGTTGCAAAACATGCCAGACCATTTAAATCTCCAAATAGTCTCCAAAACGTATAATATTGGACCACAAGATTTTTCCCCGTGATAAAGCAAACTGCAACTATCACAAACATATAAACTTCCCGTGATGATACAACAAATGCAAGCATCACGAGACCCTGATTACTGTTCCTAAGCTCATGACACTGAAGCTCGACGATCTTTCTTGCAATTAAAATATATATTGCAATTTACGCCCATCCGGATGTCTAACCCTAAACATCCCAAATTCGACATGCTATAACGTTCGTTCCCGGTGATAGCTAGTCACCCGAACGGGGAGGTCGTTTCCCGAATAGATCTATTAAATAACATTCGCGCTCACATAATGTAATTCTCAACTACATTCATGCAATTGACAGTTCATGACATGGGACTTAACTTGGGTTATTGCTACTTCTTAAGGACTCTCCTCTTACATTGGAAGCTTTTTCAGACAGTGACTATGCAGGTGCCAGCTTAGACAGGAAATCCACAACAGGAGGTTGTCAATTTCTTGGTTCAAGGTTAATCTCTTGGCAGTGTAAAAAGCAGACTGTGGTGGCTAAACTCAAACTCTAAAGTTAAATTTACATTGTTGCTTCTCACTATGTGGTCAGTGCTTGGATCCAAATCAGATGTAGGATTATGGATTTAATTTTATGAGACCAAAGATTCAGGTGACAATGAGAGTGTTATTTGTGTTATCAAGAATTCTTTCTATCATTCTAAAACAAAGCATATAGAGATCAGGCATCATTTTATTAGAGACTCTTATGAGAAGAGACTGATTCACGCGGGTGACCCGGGTTCGATCCCCGGCAACGGCGCCAAAATTTGATTCGTGTAGAAACAAACAAATTTAATATACTTATATAGTAATAATTCCGTAAGAAATTCTTTCCAAAATACTTCTCAACCAAGAGAAATATAAGGTAGAAATCTCACAAAATAAAACACAATTTGTATATTTTTATCCGGGAAGTATTTTTCTCTCGGGTCGTGTCCCAACGAAATCGTGAATTGAGAATTTGGAATATTCGGATTCGAGCTTAGAATGATAAGAAACTTTTGATTTGTTGATTATACTACAAATGTAATAGCAAGAATTGAAAAACAATTAACTAGCACAAAAATTAAATGCACAAATACGTATTAAACGCGAGCTAAAACTGAAATTTAAAAACTAAAACACGACTTTTAACAAAATTTATACCTAAAAATCACAAATTTAAAATGAAAATTTTAGGAAAAAGAATTAGAATTTTTTTATGTATTTTTGAATTTTTTATGATTTTTCTAAAATTTAATGATTTATCAAAAATAAACTTTTTCTAAAAATTAACACTAAAATTTTTCTTTTATTTTTCAAAAATACTAGATTTAAAATGAAAATTAATGCAAAAAGAATTTTAATTTTTCAACTATTTTTCTATTTTTTATGAATTTTATAAGAAAAAGTAATTACCTAAATTCTATTTAAATTTCTAGAAAATACAAATTTAATGAGAAAAATATGGAAAAATGATTTTTAGAAACTATAAAGGTGCAGAAATTTAAAAACACAAAAAGCCCTAATTTTTATGATCTAATTGACACCTAATTTGTTCAATTAAACTAAAACCCTAATTTATAAAACTATTTCCTAAAATTTAAACTATTTTATTTATTAAAGAAAGACAGGGTAGAAGTTGAAAGATATGAAACTAAAGGGTAGGCGGGCGAAAAGGAATTTTACTATGCCAGTGTAATGGGTACCTCAAACTTTGAGAAAAATACGAAATAGACCCTACGATTACAGCTATTTTGCTTATTGAAAGTGTTTTCAGAGAAACTTACAATACTACAAAGTTGTAAACAGCTTTATATCTAAACAACTTTAACAAAAACTTTGCACTTTTGCAAAAGGAATAAGCTAGAAATTAAGCTATTTAAATCCTGTTACAGAAAGTGAAAGTTTGATAAGCTTTTTGGATTTTGACTTTTATTTTGCTTATTACTTGATGAAATTTAAAACTAAAAGTTGTATTACAATGATGCTTATGATGTTATTACTAGAGTTTCTAAAGAAAAATAAGTAAGCTTAACAAAAATGCAAGAAAAATTGAAACTAAAAAATGCAAATTTTAACTAAAAACTGTTTTAAGCTTTTTCTAATAAGCAAAACAGCTTATTATTGGATCTTAGGTGCTGAGATTATGAGAATAAGCTACTCTAACTATCTACACTCAACCTAGGTAAAAGGATTTTTAAGTTTTCTAATGGAAATGAAAAACTCAAGATGAAAAGAAATCAAAACTCACTCTTGCTGATATAAATGTTTGCTGATGCAAATGACATTGGTGCACATGACTTAGTAATCTAAAGCAGGTTAAACTTCACATTTAAAGCTCATGAACAAGTTAACTAAGTGCATTCATATCTGAATTAGCCTAGTGTGAATCTAAAATGCTTAATCATAACCTAAACTCTAAAGTCACTAAACTGGATAAATGCCCTGGTGCTGAGTGAGAAATTTTAAGCCCTAAACTTTGATTAACTACATACTAATTCCTAAAATCTCTTTAAAACTTGAACATGCTGTCATACTCATCTATCCAAAGTGATCTAACAAGTTTGTGTTGACTTTTTAAGTAAAAAATGCATTAAGCCAAACACTCCTTTACTAAATCTGACCTAACTAAATTTTACTGAAAATCTATTTTAAAGCTAAAATTACTAAAACTTTTTATCCACTTATTCTTAAACTAACCTAATGAAACTATTTAAGCTTTTAAACCTACAGCTTATTAGTAGTTTTAAACTAGTTTCTCTCCTAGGCTTATTACACTGAGTTTATGGAAGACTGAAAAGTTATAAAATCTCATGAATTTAAACTAAGACAATTAAAAACTAATACATCTACATGTCTAACTTAAGCTAATGAACAGGATTCATCACAAGGTAAACAAAGATACTGTTGAAATATAGCTAATGACAAGCTGTGTAAAAGCTATGTGAAAATTGAGAAAATGAAAACCTGAGTTTTTTCGGATTCTCAGAAACAAGTCACTCCTTGCTGAATGAGTGACTTGTAAAATCCCAAGCACCTAAATGGCTCCAAATCCTCTAAACCAAAGAGTAACAAGCTTAATAAGCTATTATCAGCTTATTACTTCATAAGCTTCCAATTCTGAATCAACTTAGCTCAATTGAACATGATTTGATGTAAATTGATTGTAAATGAGTAAAAGAATGATTAAAAACAGAATTTCAGCTAAATTTAAGCTTGTGAACAGTAATAAGCTCAAAAGAGTGCTTATTGAGACGCTTTTTTGATATAAAAATCGACTTGTAATTGAAAACAGAGACAAGGAAACTTTGAAACTGGATTGATATTGCTAAAATGATGAAGTACAAGTTTATAAAAGAAAAGTACAAGAGCTTTAAAGCTATCTAAAAGACTTTAAAGAAAATTGCTTAATATTGAAGAAAATTATAAAACTAAAAATTAAAGTAAAACAACAACTTAAAAAATGAATCCCTAAGGTGCTATTTATAGAGGATGGAAGAGGAGAGGTTGAGACTTCAAGCAATTGACAAGCTGATGACATGTTTAAACCAATTACAAGCCGCCACGTGGAATTAAGAAGGAATTAGCCCAATAAGATGATGCCACGTAGGATTAGTGAGGTGGAGGAGAGTTAATACGAGGTTACATTGATGTAGAGGGGCGGGGGAAGGTGTTTTTGGAGAGATGGGTTTGTGGGGGAAATTGGCGGGAAAAACGGTTGGAGGCTGTTGGGCGGTTGCAATAAAGCCGGGGATTATTTGAAAACTTTGAGATATTGGCAGATCTAGTCCTTGTGAATGCCCCGCCCTTTTGCAGTTATAGAACAAGTTTCAATTCGGCAAGTTTGGCCCTTGTGGTCTTTATTTCCCTTTTCTTCTTTAATAAACATTTTTTTCTCTTTTGCAATTTGGTCCCTTTTACACAAATAAGCCTTTGAACTTTGAAACTTGACATAATTGGTCCTTTGACTTTTATTTTTGATACTTTATCTTTCTTTCTTGCTGTGTTGGCTGATCCGGCTTGTGAATTCTGGCTGTATCTTCACTCTTGCTCTTGACTCTTCCGTTCTTTGTCGGTTTTTGATCATTTTTGCTTTTCTTTGTCCTTTTCATCCTTTCCTGCATAATAGACACAAAAGCACATCTTTTTCTATTCTTTTGGCATTTTCTTGGCTTTAATTAGGCAAAATCCCGGGTTTTTCATATATACAATTTAGCAAATATCAAAATTCCCCAAACTAAAGGATTGCCGTGTCCTCACGCAATGTTATGAAGTGTACACTTTGTAAACTAAGAAGTTTCCAAAATGCCCTTGTTTAGAACCTTTTATGAATTACCTTTTAAAACAACTTTCACTTTTCTCATCATTTAATCTCATGGAAAACACGTTAATGGCAATCATTGCAACTTTGCAACTTTTAGGCTCATCGAAATAGGCTACTCCCGATTAATAGAGCACAAAAAGAGGAATTCGTCATCCTTGTCTTTTCACTTAGATTAAACAAAGCTAATAAACAAGATCATTGTCAATATAAGTCCAAATGATTAAGCTCTTATACTTATAACTTGTGAACTTTTCACTCCCGGGAATAAATTAATGATTAAGATGTGTGCACTCTTTTTAACTCAACCATAGATCAATTTATCTTCATAGTTGAAATTCATCTAAGCTTTACAAATAAGCCTTGTGAGCTCAAATGTTAATAACATAGATAAACCTCGACTCAAAGCTAAAAGAGATTCGGAAACAAAACTTATAAATTGATTTGAGAAAATGAAATTTTTAACATTCTTTTTTATTTTCCATGTACTATAATATTTTTCTTTTGGCAATAGGAACTTTTGTTCTTAGTTCGAACCCCTACTTAGGCCTTTCTCCCAAATAGGATATCGCAACAACAACCGGTGTTCTTAGTTCGAACCCCCACTCCGCTGCTAACGTTTGTGGGTTATCGCGACAACACCTTTTCCTACAAAGCTTAGAATCCAAGTCCTTAGTTGCAATCATCATAGGCCGCGCTCCCTAGTGATGAATGCCTACGAACCTTGATCCTACGTACATAGTTTTAATCCTTAGTTGCGACCCCATCCGAGTCTTTCTCTCAACATGGATACGCCAACGATTAAAAACTACATATAGCTTTTGTTATTCTATTTTTTCGAATGCTTCATTGGCACGAAAAATAATGCTTTTGCATTAGAAATGCTTCATTGGCATTCTTTTTATAATTATCTTTTTGATGAATGGAAAAATTTCATTTTAGGAAAGCAACTTATAAATTTGAAACCAAAAATCTTACTTACATATTAGTAAGACTTTTTCTAAAGACATTGGTTGACTTAGCTAAATCGATGAGACAGCAGAAAAGGATAGAACCCATCTGACGTAGTGGATGATGTCTACAGTAAGTAGGAAATGTAGAACAAATGTATGAGCTATACACTTTACTGTAGACTGAGCAGGAGACTACAAAGCATCCAAGTTCACTACTATCGTGTTTGATATGTATCTTCCAGAAATGTAAACCGTTGATGTGCAGGATATATCTCGAACACATAGACCACATCGAGTAAGATGACTATTACATGTCATCACGTTCCTCGTGCGCTCAGATCACACATAGTGACAAACTGTCCAGTTGTCTAATAGGAGTCTGTGTTGAACGAACTCGTCTCCCGGACCTCACCAAAAAAGGTATAAGCCGTTCCTCCCACCATTGTGCGAGTATCAAGCAAACTAGGCAAATCATTGTTATCATCCTAACAACACCCAGGCTCCATATAACTGCCATCCCCCACCCCCCACCTCTGCTAACCTCCCACCCCCTATCTTCCGTCCCTCACACCACCCAACGGACTAACCACAACTATACCATCGCAGGCTGCACCGCTCTGTGAAGGTCGTCCCCCTCACACAACCGCTCCCTCTCGACCTTCTCGTTGCCCACCAGCACCTCCTTCCTCCCCATACTCCCCTCCAAGCACACCCCCCCCCCCCAAACATTAAAACCCCATTTCTTCACTTCTTTCTCAAAAAGGACACTTCCCACACCCCACCCATAACCCGCAACTCCACCTACCACAACGTTGCGCTGCTACTATGCAACGCCCCCCCTCCCACCTTACCCCCTCAGGGACAGCTCGCTCCTCCCCCCTCCCCCCCCCTCCCCCCACAATATCACCTCACACAAACTGATACATCTTGCTCCTCCCCACATACCGCGTCTGCTCTCTAAACAATCATAAGCCGGTCAAACCGGCAATCTTTAACCACTCCACAATTTCATGCGCCCCGTTCTGCCCAACCCCAAGAACTAGACGCCGTGAGTTCGAATAAACGAACATGTATTATACGAGACTACCCTGCAGTTTTCCCCACACACTTTATGCAACCACCATAAGAAGAATACCCACCAGATCACCGTCCCGGAGCACCCCCTTCCGATGGGAAACCTTGCCTGGGAATTGCTTTGTCCTTCCACAATTTTGAACCATGAAGATTACCCCAAAAATCCGGAAAACCTCAGACACAACCCCAATCACAAACAACCAACAAGAGACGAAAAAGAACAAGATTCCTCTCTTCATTACATTGTTAGCTCAAAACATCTTAAAAAACGGCTTAGTTTTTGTTAACCCGGTACAAGCTATACTCGCCCCCGAATTAATTTGTCCTTGGGGAAGCAAAGAAAATAGAAAATAAAAAGGATAAGCATGGGGTGCCTCCCACGAAGCGCTTGTTTATTATAGAGTCCCCTTCGCTTGACTCTTTCCCCAAACTAGTTTTCTTATGGTGGATAATAGCAATGGTGAAGAAAATCTAAGAGATGACAACCTCCCCAAACTAAGGCTGAAAGATATACCAAAACATTTTTGACCAGGATCATAAAACTTTTTTAGAAAAGTTGTCAAGATCAATAAAGTCTTTAATTTTTCTGCATCTTGATTCTTCACATCATTGTTAAGGTTTGTATGAATGATCATGGAACCTACAAAAATAAAAAAATCTTAAAAATTCCAAAAAGAATCTTCTCGACATGTCTCTTGGAATCGATAACATTTACGTAACTAGAAATGACGATTAATATTGTCACGGGTATGTAAATGAAGTTCGAGCAAGAGTTCAAATGCTTTCAAAACATTTCATTTCTAATTTTGTTTATGACTTGTAATCGCTCTCAGATTTCAACTCGGACCCGAACGACAAAGAAGAGTGTACGTTTCAGTGTGCTTATCCTTAGCGTTAGAAGAGAAGTCTTCTAACATGAGGTTTTTCAAAAGGTTGAACATAATTTTTCAAGAATTTCTCAATGACAATTCCAAATCTTTCAAAATTGTATGTTCAACACTCCATCCCTCATAAAGTTTTACAAGACAATTGATCTACATTTGGTATCATTTTCAAAATGAGTCAATGTTTAAGGGGGAGTTTTTCGAAAAACAAAGTTTTAATGATTTTGGATACATCATCTAACGACAATTCTTACATATTTAAAACATTATCAAAATCTCTCTAATCATACAATTCTTAGTAATGATAATGACAACTCAAATAGTAGTTTGTTATAAGATGACACCAGTGTATGTGCACAATTTTTCAAGAATCTTCAATGATAATTTATAATCTCTCAAATTGTGTGCTCGACACTAGGCTCAACCTCTAATTTTATATTCATTTTTACAAAGTGGTTATCATTTTTGTTTTAGTATGTCAAACATATATAAAATTAATGGGGAGCTAGTTAAGGTTCCAACTTATTCCATGCTAATATGTTTTTCTCCAATTATTTTTCATGACCAAATTTTATCACAAGGTATTCAAAACTAGTGAATTAGTATTTAAAATAAGGGGAGAAATGTAATTAAAATGTGATCTTGAAAATAATAAGTGATCTAAAAGACTCAAAGTGCTTTTTACTCTACGGAAAAAGGTTTTATGGTTTCGATCTTATACCCAACAACATCTTAATTTATTGACGATTCTGAAGTCATAAGGTGGTTAGGTTAGGAATCAGTCCTATGATCCAACCAGAACTGGAGGGGATCTACCTAAGGATACTCCATAGTTTGTAAATATCTAGTCCTTCGGCTTTATAATTGGAGTATAAAGAGTTTAAGGGAATAATGACGACTATGATTGAGCTAACACAGGTACATTTCACAAAAAGGTGTTAGTAATGACGTCTTGGTAAGCATTAAAGGGGATTGATGAATTTTAAAAATAAATGGTATATGGATAAAGGGTTGCTAAAGATAGTAGCACTCACACACACTTTAGGCATTAAAACAAGTCAATACATATCTATCGGTTTTTCCCACATAGTTTGAATTCTGATATTGAGACTACATCTTGGACCCTGTTATGCTATTGCACAACCCTTTACCAAGCCAATTCGAGTTTCTCTCAAAAGAACTTGTTCATTGTAACGAGATTACACACGACTTCTATTGACTTTCTCACTCCGAGTTAGTGGTTATGGAATAGTGGCAGTGCTGACTCTAGCCTTCCGAGTACTAAAACCAAAAGCTTAATGAGTATCGAGCCATGTGATCTATAAAATAAAATCTATTAGGATACATTCCATGACAAACAACTTGTTGCTAACCCCAATAAATTCACAAGCTGTTAACCTAGAGTCCTAAGCTTTATATCATTGTAATTTTGCCAGAACATCCGAGTAATAATTAAGTATTTCATGTGAAGATGGAATTCTTGATGTGAGCCAACATCAAACAAGCTCTTGGTAGGTGACTTGCGTAATTCTATATGAATCAAACTTGTTGTTACAACGGGAAAGTAACGGATGGTGCGATTCTATTGTGAATCAAAACTTGTTCCGTAAATGGAATTGACGGTTTATCAGAAAGATAGTAACTATCTGATTTACTACTTAATGTGTGTGCTGCTTTGAGATGCTCCTGTATCGAGAATGGCTGTGCAGTTGTGAAAACCCCTGTCAAGGAGTAATTCATTTGAATTCTATTGATCACAGGCAGTAGTTGTTTTTATACTGTTTAATGAGGTACGTGGTTATTTCTAACTTATTCGACGATAGTGACAAAGACAATCTCATCTATATCTGTTGATTATCACTATAACGTAAACTTGAAGGTCTATACTATGGTTGTCGGTTCCATTCCAGCTGAAGTCGAATTAATACCACATGCCATCTTGCTCAAATGCAAAGACATACTTTAGATCAAGATTCGAGAATTAAGAAAGCTCAAGAATTAAAGACAAAGACTTTCGCATACTTCTGATATTAAAGTTATCTTTAGAAAATAAGCTTGGGGGTTGAGATTATTTAGCAAGCTTTCAAGAAGATGCAGGGTTATGAGCAGCTGGTCAAGACACAGATCGCAGATGGCAAAAGTACGATCATGACAAAAGGAAAGATTTAACGATCTCGAAATAAAAGACGAAGTCGAAAGAGAATAACAAAGGCTTAAGTTCAAAGATCAACAGCATGAAGGAACAAGCCTATAAACATATTATAGACCAAAAAATCATGAACTCAACGCCAAAGCAATCTAAAAAAATCCAAGGAAACAAGATTCAAAATCTCACCTCAGGATTCGAAGACCCTACTACATTAGGGGAGATTGTCTAGCCTCAATATGTTTGTGAACATTGGAAGCTCAGAATATACAAGAAGCCTCACTTCGAGGAATTTTTGTTGGCTTTTAAGATAAACAAGTCTAACTTGAAAGCTTGGAATCTTCTCAGACAACCAAGCTTAGGGGGAGATTGTTATAGCTCAAATTATATTATTAATCTCGGTCTGTATCTCACTTATGTGTGTATTAGGTAGAAGGATAAACGAGCTTCGTGAACATAATCTAAATCTTTGTAACTAGTTTCCGGACTAAGGGTACATTGTAATCCCTTAGCCGGCCTAAGACATTAAACCACAAACCATTAAGTGGTATAAACACTTGATTCGTCAAATATATACATTATAAAATAACACAAATGGAAATCTCACCAAATGCCCTTCAACCAAGGGCAAAAGGTCAAAATCTACACAAATAGGATTAAATTATATAAGAATCAATGATTAAAAGATTCCGGAAGAGATATTCCAGGGTCGTATGTCCAATCGAGGCTGCAATTGAAAGTAATCTAGGTTTGATGAGAAATTGAATGATGGGAATATTCAGATATGATGGAAAACAATGATACTAATTTATAACTAAAATTAATTTAATAAAACCTAATTTAATCTTCGGGAAACTGATATAGGAAATGGGGATCTTAACAAACTAGGGGGAAACAAAATTAGTTATTGTAGTCAAATTTATATACGTATATAGTATTAATCTCGTAAGAATTCTTTCCAAAATACTTCTCAACCAAGAGAAATATAAGGTAAAAATCTCACTAAAGAAAACACAATTTGTATATTTTTTATCCGGGAAGTACTTTTCCTCGGGTCGTGTCCCAACGAAATCGTGAATTGAGAATTTAGGAATAATTCGGATTCGAGTTAAGAATGATAAAAGACTTTTGAATTGATTGATTACACTACAAAATTTAATAACACAAACTAAAAACAATGAAATAGCACGAAATTTAAATGCACAAAACGTAATAAACGCGAGCTAAAACTGAAATTTAAAATCTAAAACACGACTTTTAACAAATTTTATACCTAAAAATCACAAATTTTAAAAGAAAATTTTAGGAAAAAGAATTAGAATTTTTTATGTATGTTGTATTTTTCCTAGACACTAAATGACAAAAGAAAATTTTATAAAAAAGAAAAATATTTTTTTATTAATTTTTGAATTTTTTATGATTTTTATAAGAAAAAGTAATAACTAAAATCTATTTTAATTGCTAGAAAATACAAATTTAACTGGAAAAATATAGAAAAATGGTTTTAATATGCTAAAATGGTGCAGAAAATTAATAGAAACAAAAGCCCTAATTTTTAAAACCCAATTGAACCCTAATTTATTCAATTAAAACTTTAACCTAATTTTTAATAAAACTAAAAACAAAAATATTAACTTTTTTATTTAACTAAGAAAGACAGGGTAAAAAGTGAAAGAAAGTAAACTACAGGGTAGGCGGGCTAACTTGGGAAAATTTACACTATAGTTAAAACAGTTAACCTTGCACTATTAGAAAACTACTAAACAGACCCTACGACTATTGCTTATTTTGGCTTATTGAATAAGTGCTTTTCAGCCAAAACTCAAAACTACAAACTTGAAGAAAAGCTTATTCCTAACAACTTTAACAAAAGCACTTTGCACTTTTAACAAGAAAATAAGCTAGAAAATAAGCTAATAGATTGCTGTTACAGAAAGTGCTAGTTTAAAGAGCTTTTTGGATTCTAGCTTATATTGAGCTTATTTCTAGGTGAAAATGAAAAACAAAAGAAACTTATTGTTGCTTAAAATGTGTTTTAAAGGATTCTAAACTAAATTTAACCTAGAGTTAACAAAATTAGAAAGAAAATTGACATGAGAAAGTGCTAGTTCTAGTGAAACTGTTTTAGAGCTTTTTTCAAGTAAGCTAACAGGCTTATTATTGAACCTTAGATGCTGTACTTTTGGGAATAAGCTAAACAATTTACTTTGAGTTAACCTAGATAAAAGCTTTTGCAAAATTTTAACTAAAAATGAAAATTCAATAAGGAAGTTAAGCTAGGAATCAAAATGCTGTTGGTTGTTGCTGATCTATTTGGTTGCTGATGTGTTTGGCAAGTTTACTAGTTCAGTTTAAACTTCTAAATGAAAACTCTAATATCTCACTTACTCAAATGTATCTAGATGTATTCTTACTCAAAGTTATCCTTAAGATGCCATGAATTACTATAAAACTAAAACACTTAACTGCTTAGAAATGCCCTGGTGCTGGCAAGAGATTTTGAGCTCAAGATTTTTGAATTCTACTATCTAATCTCTAAAAGCTTTTTAAAACTTCAACAATTACCCTAACTCAGCTATTAGGACAGAATTGACAAACTATATTTGACTTTTTGAGTCAAATATAGCTAAATCCAAACACACCTTAACTTGACTGTCAAAATAAGATTGTACTTAAAATCTATGTAAAAGCTAAAACTACCTAAACTTTTTATCTACTTTTATTTAAATTGACCTACTTAAGCTGATTAAGCTGTAAAATGCCTAGCTTCTTCCTGAAAATAAGCTAGTTCCTCTTTTAAGCTAATATTACTACTATGACAGGATTTTATGAAAAGTGAGATTAATAAAGTTCTATTCTAATGAAACTTTACTAAGCTAATCCAAAACTCAACAATCATGATAATGAAGAGAAATAAGCAAACTAATAATAGAAATAAGCAAATGAATAAGCTAAAATTTTTAAGCTAAATTGAGAATTTAAGAATTTAAACCTGGAATTATTGGAGTCTCAGAACTAAGGCCACTCTTGTAGAGTGAGTGACCTCAAAAAGCTTAAACCTAATGGCACCTTGCCTCTAAACCTTAATAAGCTAAATCTTAGCTTATTCCTCCTTATTTCTTCAAAGTAAACTCAGAAACATTCAAGTAATCATAATCTTTGATGTAAATGATAAGAATAGGTAAATGATTGACTAAAACAGGATATAAGCTAAAAATGAGCTTATTAAAAATAATAAGCTCAAAAGAGCTTATTTAGAGCTTATTTGAGAAAATTTGCTTAAAATTGAAAACAAAGAGCAAGGTAACTTGAAAACTGAAATATATTGCTCAAATTCGTAAGGTACAAGCTGAATTACATTAAAATGCTTAAAAGAAAGACTGAATTTAAATTACACTAAAATAAAACATAGTAAAAGTGGTGTGTTTCTTCGGCTTGCTCTTTTTTTCTTTTATAGCAGCTGAAAAGACTTGGTTAGTGCTTGTTGGGTGTGTAGAAGGCAGCATACTCAATCCTAGCCCTCCATTCCTTTTTGTACACCATCTCACCATTAAAGGGGTCTCGGGTTGAGTGATTGCCAAGTGGGTATGGATTATAAGGGTATTGGGGTTTGGTTTGGCAGCCGTAGAGGGTACTAGAGGGCATGGGGATGAGCTAGAAACCGTGGGAGAGGGTGGTTTGAGGTTTGGCGGGAAGTGGTATACGGTACAGTTATGGTTCAGGGGTTTAAACGAAAAGAATGGGGAAGAGGCAAGAATAGCCCCTCACCTTTCTTTCTCTTTTCATATCATTTTAAGCCCTTTTTCAGTTATAATGAAGTTTGGAAAGTGACACAAATGGCCCCTCTGGTTTTATAACAAAAGAAAACAAA
>BQNB010103130.1:0-24096 GCA_026074375.1 Tanacetum coccineum | reverse complement strand
TTAGAAGATCATGATAACTTAGAAAAATATTGTAAGCCGGTTAGGACTCCTTGGTGTATAAAAGGAGGTCTTAAGGTATAGAGTTAGATATCTAAAAATCGTTTGTTTTGATATCAATATAGCTTCAAGGTTTTGTAACCCTAACACTATTAAGAGTGTTACTATTATATTGAGGCTGAAAGTTTGGTAAACTGTTTTGTTGTTAATCTTATTCATTACTATTTCATTGAAATTCTTCTTATTATCATTGACTAGATTCCGCATAGTCATTGATATTCATAATCAAAGTTTCTATCATAGTTGTTTTTTATTTATTTAATACAACTTAGCCTTATACAAGCTAAGTAAGATCTATTCTATTGGGATCAACAAGTGGCATCAGAGCTTGTGAAAAGCTTTGAATAAGAAAAAACTTTACTACACACAAGATCTACTTTTTCAAGAATCAATGGACTCTCAATCTACTCAAACCATCATGCTACCCATACTCTAACCTAGTGAGTATGATCTCTAGAAGATAAGGATGGAGCAGTACCTACAGTGCATTGATTACACTCTATAGGAGATCGTAGAAAATGGTAATGCACCCATAGTAACAAAAACTGTTGTTGGTAAGGAGACCGTTATCCCTCCTACAACTGTTGAAGAGAAGGCACAAAGAAGGGCAGAGTTGAAGGCAAGAAGCACTTTGTTGATGGATTTACCTAATGAGCATCAATTAAAGTTCAACTCATCCAAGGATGCTAAGACACTGATGCAAGCTATTAAGAACAGATTTGGAGGTAATACTGCTACAAAGAAAACTCAGAAAAATCTGCTGAAGCAGCAATATGAAAACTTTGCTGCATCCAACACAGAAGTGATTGAGCAATCTTATGAAAGGCTTCAAAAGCTAATTAGTCAACTGGAGATGCATGGTGAATTTATCCCTTAAGAAGACATCAATCAGAAGTTCTTGAGAAGTTTGTCATAAGAATGGACTATGCATACTATTGTGTGGACGAACAAACCAGAGATTGAGACATTGAGTTTGGATGACCTCTTCAACAACCTGAAGGCTTATGAATCAGAGGTCAAGGGGACATCTAGCTCAACCACAAACTCACACAATGTAACCTTTTTGTCCTCTGGCAGCACTAACAGTGCAACTAGAGCAGTTAATTCTGCTCATGGTGTTAATAGTGCTAGCACTCAGGGTGCTGCTGATAGCTCAACAACTGTTGAAAATTTGAGTAATGCTGTGATTTATTCCTTCTTTGCTAGCCAACCAATTCCACAACTAGACAATGAAGATCTATAACAAATCAATCCTGATGATCTAGAAGAGATGGATTTGAGGTGGAACATTGCTATGCTGACTATGAGGGCAAGAAGATTCCTGAAGAATACTATAAAGAAGCTAGACATGGCCAACAAAGAAAGAATTAGGTTTGACAAGTCCAAGATGGAGTGTTTCAATTGTCACAAGAGAGGACACTTTGCAAGGGAGTGTAAGGCACCCAGGAATCAAGACAACAAGAATAGGGAACCTATCAGAAGGACTGTGCCAGTTGAGAAAACTACTTTAAATGCCTTAGTGTCTCAATGTGATGGCTTTGGCTATGATTGGAGTAACCAAGCAGAAGAAGGTCCAACCAATTTTGCTCTCATGGCTTATTCTTCAACTAGTTTAACTTCTTCTACAAACTCTGAGGTATCTAATAAATCAAATTGTTGTTCATCTTGTTTAGAATGTGTAAAAGATCTAAAAGAACAAAATGAACAATTAGTTAAAGACCTAAGAACAGCTAGGATAAGTGTTGTCTTTTATAAAACTGGTTTAGAATCTGTAGAAGCTAGACTGTTAGTCTTTAAAAAAATGAGTCTGTGTATGAGGAATGCAGGAAACTAAAAGGGGGGTTGAATAGTTTATCGGTTAATTTGACCGTTTTAAAACTTTGCTTATAAAATTCTTTGATTCGAGTTGTATGTCAATCAATCAACAATATGAATCACAACTAAACTATCTAATGTAATAAACTAAGTAAACAATAACAATATAGAGAGATAGAGAAAGAAACGATCAAACAAATACACTAAGATATATAGTGGTTCGGCTACGAAGCACCTCTTCGTTCCTACTCCACTCCCCGAGTACTCCACTCAAGATTTCACCATGTCAACAAGCTCCTTTTAGGCGAAGAAAATCGTTTACACGTCGCTTACTTTCTTTTCCGACACTAAGCTAAATGTCGAGTCCTAATCTTAGCTCGAACCAATCTAAGACTTCACTAAGTCTTTACACACTCACAAGATATATACTCTTGGATTGACACACAATCCAAATCACAAATACACAATTTACACAATTGGATCTACACACAATCCAATTTACACAACAACACAAAGTTAATATAATAAAGACTTGTGATCTTGAGGAGGAAGAAGGAGATCACTTAATAACAATTCGTATGTAGAAGTATACGATTGTTCTTCTCTTGCACTTGATTAGAAGAAGAAGTGAGGAAGAAAGAATTAATCACTTGAAACAAGATCAAGGTATGTTAGTGATTAAGATATGTGTTTTAGAAAGAAAGAAAGAAGAGAGAAAAGTAGATCTGAGAAAATTCGTGGCAAGAGGTTCTGTTTTTCAGATGGGGTGGCCCAGTATTTATAGGAGACAAAAAGAGTCGTTGTGCTGGCGGCGGTCCCAAATATATTAGGGGGCCGCCAGGCCTATAAGGGGCCGCCGTAGACTACGCTTCTCTTTTTGTTTTTTATGGGGAAGGTGTTATTTGTTTTAGAACCTTCCATTTTAGGGAGAAAAATTTGATTTCAAATTTATTATTTTAATAATACATTTCTTTTATAAATAAATATTTTATTTTTATATTTTTATAAAAACACTTTTGTAGAAATGTAAGGTTTAAGAAAAATATTTTCTTAATCACTAATCATGTTTAATGATTTGTTTATCCATACCTTAAGTGATTAATCTTAGAAATAGAATTTTACGGTTAGTAATTTATAAACGTTTATTTTTATCGTAAACGTTTTTACATTTTGTTATTATCAAAACATCGAGAGGTCGAAAAATATAAATAACGTTTTTAGACATTATTTGTATTAACAATCTCCCCCTTTTTGATGATGACAAAATATAAACTCATTTAGTATAAAATTAGAGGTTTATAAATTACTAATGAGTTTAATTCCATTTCTCCCCCTTTTTGTCGAATCCAAAAAGGTTGATCGTCGAATTGTAGTAGAGAGAAAGAAATCGACGATTAAAGACTCCCCCTTGATGTATGCTCCCCCTCGTTCGGGGCACCAAGGGATCGATCTTACGATAATTTGTTTGCTACAAAACAAGGTTAGAAGTACAAGTGCAAGCCAACATAGCATGACAAATATCTCAATATTATAATCCACACTTTTGGAAACTCATAAATAAAGTTCATTCAAATTCTAAGAAGAGCATATATAGCCATATAAGACAATATATGAAGATACATCATAAGATAATCATAACCTAACATAGCATAATTAGAGCATCCAATAAAATTAAACAAGTAGATGATTCTTGACTTCATAAGATGTGATACCCAAAAGGTAGTGAACATTTATTTGAGCAAATTAATCATTTGGGAGTGATTAATTGAAGAGTGAGAATGATGGAGATGGTGAATCATTGTGGTGATGGACTTGTGTTGGAATGTGGTATGCGACGGAGAGTGACACGGAAATTGAAAGAAATTAATTTTATTTCTAATGAGTGGAAGTCGGTTGGTGGTGTACCTACAAACAATGACAAAAAATATGCATGACACCATATATGGAGCACTTAGTAGGAGGTGGAACCAATGATGTGGTGTGGTGGAGAGGTGGTGTAGGTGTTTGTGAATTCATTGAGTGTGGAGATGGGGTGGAGTTGATTAATAATTCAATCTCTTTATGCGGTAGTTCCATAGGGTGGTGTATCGTTAGCATGTTATCTTTTATAGAGGAAAGAGTGTTAGTTGGAAGGTGGTGGTGGTGAGTCATTTGGGACAAGAGGTGATGATTTTGGAAGAGGTGTTTTCGTGTTCATACTTGCGAACCGACATTTTTTGTTTTCTCTAAAAGTTTGGGTGATGATTTGAGCAAGACTTGGGGTGACAAGAAGAAGAGACTATGAGGAATGATGGCGTCGTATTGAAGAAGATTGATGGCTTAAATAATGAAAAGTAAAAAGGAAATGGCAAGCATTGGTGTTGTTATGATATGGAAGTAAGATTGAAGAAATTGTGTGTTCAAAGAGGGAAGTTCCAGCAAGAGTCTAGGACTAGGGTGGTCAAAGATGCAGAAAAAGAGAAACATTCAAAAAATTTTGTTCCCTCCTGTGGGCGGTCACCCATATCCGTTGGCGATACGGTATGATTATAAGGGGGCGCCTGATGAATATGAGGCGTTTTTTATAGGAGCAAAAATTTTCCCAATTTTCTCCCTCAAAAGTATCACATCTCATACTAGTCAAAAATCAAGTAATTCTAAAGTAACAATGCATCAATCATTAATCTTAAGCATGCAATTTTAATAAGTCTTAATAAAATTCACATAAGAACACAAATTGTCAACTAGCAAAGCATTTATAGGATGATAAAACTATTTTAAAGATCATCCTAACACTCGGAAGTCATCGTTCATTGTTCTAGTTCTAATTATAAAAAGAAATATAATGTATTGGATAAGAGAGATAATAATAATAATAATAATAATAATAATAGTAATAGTTTCTTAGAAGTTATGCCAACATCTTTACTTCCTTTTTCCTCCCATCATGTTCTTGAGAGCTTGTCCAATTGACCTTAATCCGTCTCGGTGAGCATTTCGTTGTTGAGCTTGAAAAGTTATGGTTTCGGATAAAAGGGTGTTCAAGTCATGACTTTCATGAGAAGGGTTTTGACGGACTCGAGAAGCAACATTAGATGAAGGGGAAAATTGTTGAGAGGGAGAAGATGAATTAGAGTGAAATGATTCATCATCATTTTCGTCAAACCATGTGATCAAGTGAGCAAGAGGGATGGTTTTTTTAAGTGGTGGAGGGAGGGAGCTAGCATTCTGACTCACGTGGTTCTTTTCTTGCTTCGAGCCGCTCGGTCTTTCGCTTCATAATGAGGAGCGAGCGGATGCATGGCCCGATCATGTGAGAGGTAATGATCGAATGCTAGCTCAGGAGAGACGGACACGAACATGTTGAATATATAGTCAAGGAGATTCCATTAAGGTAAGAGTTCCATAGGTTTGGAATCGAGTCTTTTCCATTCTTTAGGAGAATGAAAATTAAACATCGAGAGATCGAAAAATATAAATAATGTTTTTAGACATTATTTGTATTAACAAACATGATCCCTTTGTCCTCCTAGACATATGGCGTTTTCACGAATAATCTCAACCCATGGTTTCATATGAGTTTGAATCTCTCGGGTTAAAATTTTGTTGTCACCTACGACAATGGTTTTCTTGTTTTTGGTACGAGTTTCTTAACCTTGTCGTGGAATTTGGATAAGAGACTTAATGACTCTTGGAGATGGAGGTTTAGTTTTATAAAGTCCTTTACTTGGAACACTTACTGACAAATGGTCAAGAGACCACATTTCGATGGTAGAGGCTTGACCTTTGAATGGAATTTTTAGAATTTAACCGAATTCCTCAAGAGTGAGGGAGAATGACTTATTTTGAATGAAAAGTGGACAACAAATTGACCCTTAGGATTATAAGTAAAATTGAGTTGACAATAATACTCAAGAACAAAATGAGGTACAATTTGTTCGTTAATGTCTAACAAATAATCAAAGCTGATTGACTCAAACTTAGCACGAATATGACTCATATTTTTGAAGTTTGGACTTACAACCCTTCCCTCATGAAAATATTGTTTTTTAAGATTTGTCATTGTGTTTAGGAAAGTTTGACTAAACTCATTTGATATTAAGGGTATGTAGTTTCTTGTCTTTTGATGATCTAGACCGGTAGCTCGAGGCATTGTTACCTAAAAGATCATGAACACGCCCATATATTAATCATTTATATTTGTTTTTATGTTTTGAGTTAGTGCCTAGTGTGTGCCTATATGCAACAAATGTGGAGTAACGATTAACTCGACCTAGAAATAAAATCCTAAGAGTTAACCCAAACGCTCCTTAATTTGATTTTGCTCATCCAAATAAGTCAAAAAATACATATAAATTATGTATCTCAAAATTTGTTCATGAGATCATTATGCATGTGTTTGAAAACGTTTTTCGGTTGTATTGACAATGCATAACAACAATTTTATTTTGTTCCTAACTTGAGTGATTTGAAAAAAAAATTAGGGTTTTGGTTCGAAATCAATTTTTCAACACATTCACTAATGTATGCAAATCCTATATCTACGGGAAGAATATTAGTTATACATTGTATCCTAGTTGTCTTAATTGTACAAAATTGAAAGAAAACATGAAAATCCCCAATTTTAGTTTTTGGTGTTCATCATGAACCCTAGACTCAAATTTAAAGAAAATAGATGAAATGACTTACAATTGATGATCTTTGTGATATTAGGATTGATTATTAGGGTTGATTTGATCTTCAATTGATGTTTTAATGGTTGAATTTGAGTTTTGGTAGGTTTTGAGTCGTATTCGTCAATGGCATCAGATAAAGGAGTGTTTGTTTTTTTGTTTTGAAAAATTGTGTTTAAGTGTTCCATATTATGGTCTGCTGATGGCGGTCCCATATATCCTGGCGGTCCCAAATATATTGGGGGGGCTCCTATATGGGGGCCGCCCTCAGTAAAGGGTATTTGACTTGAGTTTTTGACAAAAATTTAACAAAGAGGAGTGACATTTTAATTTGCATTTCGTGAATTAAAAATGCTTAAAGTACTTCAGATGAAGTATTCAAGTTGTCATGACACGGAATGGAACATGGACTAGAATCGAAACTAGAAGAAGGAGAAGCGGACTTATATGATTTATGGAATGTGTTCCATCATTCCTAAACCAAGATGTAGATAGTTAAACGATTCACGTTTAAGGGGTTTAGTAAGAATTTCGGTGATGTTGTCGACGGATGGCACCTTTTTGATTGAGATATGTCCTTTTTGGACATTATCATGAAGAAAGTGGTGACGTATTTCGATGTGTTTGGTACGAGAATGTTGCACCGGGTTTTTGCTAATGTCAATCGCGCCTTTGTTGTTGCACATGATGGGAACGTCATATAGAAAACCTTTTAATCTATCATTACCAAGCTTTAGGTGCTTTATTTAAGACCATATAAAGCTTTCTTAATTTATAAACATTGATCGGTTTTTTGAAATCAATGAATCCCGGTTTTTCCCCCCACACACTCACGTGATGGTTGTGCACCGTATACCTGTCATTGATAAAACCGTTCAGGAATGCACTTTTTACATCCATTTGGAATAATTTAAAATCTAAGGCGCAAGCATAAGCTAATAATATTCTAATAGACTCAAGTCTAGCAACCGGGGCATAGTTTCATCATTAATCGCTGCCCTTTGTTGGTTAGTAGCTTGAAACAACTAAACTATGCCTTAATTCGAGAAAAAATACAGTTCTCGCATCTAACTTATTCCTAAACATCCACTTAGTTCCTATAATTGTCATATTCTTAGGTTGTGGAACTAACTCCCAAACGTCGTTAGCAATGAATTGATTTAATTCTTCTTGCATGGCGACTATCCAACTTTCATCTCCTAAGGCTTCATTCACATTTTTATGTTTTATAGTTGATATAAAACAGTAGAAGTTACTTTGGTTCTGGGCTTGTGATCTAAGGGTTCTTTGGTTAAGGTTTCCGATAATATTTTCTAAGGGATGGTTCCTAGATTCTTTAATATTGACTATTTCGTTAATCTCTAATGTTTCATCCTCAACAACATTTTCTAGGTTTTTCTCTTCAATTTCCCTAATAGCTTCTTCTTCATCTAAGTCATCATCCACCAAGGGTGATGTCTTAGAGGGTGGAGGAGTTTCATCGAATGTCACGTTGAGTGATTCTTCGATTTTCCTAGTGTGTTTATTAAGAATGATATAGGCTTTACTATTTTGCGAGTATCCTAAAAAGACACATTCGTATGACTTTGGGTCAAACTTAGTAAGGTAGTATTTGGTGTTTAAAATGAAGCACTTGCTTCCAAACACTCTAAGATAGTTAAGAGTAGGTTTCCTACCTCTCAAGATTTCATAAGGTGTTTTTCCTAGGATAGCTCTAATTAGGATTCGGTTGAGAATGTATGTTGAAGTATCTACGGCGTTACACTAAAACTTTTGTGGTAATGATTGCTCGTTTAACATGGTTCTACTTATTTCCTGAAGTGTCCTATTTTTCCTTTCAACCACGCCATTTGATTGAGGAGTGCGTGGAGCCGAGAAGTTATAAGTAATACCATTGGCATTACAAAACTCTCCAAATTGTACTTCATTATCAAATTATATACCGTGGTCGATTCTTATTGACACTATTGTACATCCTAATTGGTTTTGGTTTTTCTTACTAAATATTTCGAATTGATCGAAAGCTTTGGTTTTATCTTTAAGAAATCTAGTCCAAGTGTACCTAGAGTAGTCATCTACTATGACTAAGGTGTAGCGGTTTCCTCTGTAACTCTGTACGACGGGTGGACCAAAAAGCTCCATGTGGAGAAATTCTAATCTTAGCTTTGTGACTAACGTAAGCTTGTTTTCTAATTTTGCAAGCATCACAAAAATGTTGATCAAACTTAAGCTTAGGTAAGTTTCTAACTAATTCCTTAGAAGCTAACGATTGAATGAGATGCATATTAGCGTGACCTAATCTCTTATGCCACAATGTAGAGTTTTCATCAATCGTTGCAAGACATATTTTATCTTCTGGCTTATTTTCTAATTTAATCACATACAAGCTTTTCTTCCTAATACCTCTACTTATGACTTTTCCTGTCACAACCAGAAATTTTCAGAATTTTAAATTTCTATTTTTCCCTTTGACTTTTTGGTTCCGACTCGACTTTTTGAGTTTTGACCTTTTACGGTCACATAAAAACGATTACCGCGCAACCAGTAAATTTTTGAAACGTATTTAAATAATAAATCATAATTACCATTATTATCGCTCATTTGCAAATTTATTTTTTCAGACTTATTTGACTTGAAAACGAGAAGATGTATGTTATTCTTAAATTGATTTATCAAAACGACCCGCTAAATTACGTTTTCACGACTCGGACTCTAAAGCAATTTGATGTAAAACGACATTCCGGACAACTTTTTAGTTTTGCCCGAGACACGAAACCAAGTAGAAAATGATTGAAATAGCCTCGCAAAATTTTGAAAACAACGCGTACCGACAAAGAAAATAATTAAATTTATATTTAATTATCACCCTTTTATTAAATAAATTTTTTTAATAAATCATTTAATATTTTATTCAAAAACGTTTATTTAAAAACACGAATGTTCAAAATAAAGTTTAATTTTTACGGACAAAGCTTGCCCGTGATACCCAAATAAATAATAATGATTTTAAATACTTTTTTTTATAAAACATTTATAAAATAAGTCATGTAAATACTCATTTTTATGGGAAAAACTATTTGAAAAACAATGGCGTAATTTTCGTAATTTAAATCCATCGTTTACTAGCCTAAACGAGCCCCGAACCAATATTTATCAAAAATTTCACCTTTGGTCCCTCTCGTAATATTTACAAATTTAACCCTAAAGTATATTAAACTTGTCATGTTTTCTAAAAACTTTATAATATATATATGTTTATAATTAGGGTTTCCCCATTTTTGTTAACCCTACACACACACACACACACAACCCCCCCCCCCCCCCCCCCCCCCCCCCCAAATAAACCCCACCCTATAGTATCATTAAACTTGGCATGTTTTCTAAAATATTTATAATGATTATATATGTTTATAATTAGGGTTTCCCCATTTTTGTTAACCCTACACACACACACACATACTCCCTCCTCCCCTCCTAAAGATTCCGGCGCCTCCCTAAAAATTCCGGCCATTTTTCGGCCACCTGCCGCCGGCCATCTACATCACCACCAGCCGCCGCTCCTCTCCATCACCTTCCCACCATCGACACCCTCACCAACCCGTTACCTCCTCCACCTTCGCACCATAGCCGCCACGACTGCCATCACCATAACAGCCACCACCACCACAGCCCCGCCGCTGCAATCACCACAACCACCTCACCATCATCTCCCCCGTCACCTCCAACAGCCAACACCACCATCTTCAACCTCGCCACCTCCACTGCCGCCACCAGCAGTCAACCGAAACCACCGCCACTCCATTTTTTTATATCTTTATTTATGAGTTGGATGGTTATGTTTTTGTTGTAGTTATTAAGTTTGGTTTTCTTTTTTTAAAAACAATAAGGGTGCGTTTGGTTTTGTAGCGAATGGAGTGCGTTTGGTTTCGTAAATCGTCCTAAAACGGGCGTTTGGATTTACTGCCCGTAAAGGGTGTGTTTGTTTCGGCAGTCAACAGCCTACAAGGGGTGTTTGGTTTGCTGTTTAACAACATAGGGTGTGTTTGGTTCTAACAGTTAGGGTGCGTTTGGTACAACAGCTGCACCAAAGGGTGCGTTTGGGTTAATAAAAACCCCAAACAGGGGTGTTTGGCTTAGGGCAGCCCATAAGGGGGCGTTTGTTTTTGCTGTTCAGCCACCCTAAGGGGTGCGTTTGGGACAGCAGCCCCCGAGTAGTTTGTGTTCGGTTTTATTTATTTTTGTTTCTTATATTTGTCTAGTATTTATATATATTTATAACACGCGGATGTTTGCAACATAGATTGATAAAAAGTGGAAAACATTGAAATTTATATATATGGGAAATGTTGTATAAACGAATAGGTCATGCCAAAAATTTTATAAATTTCTATACTTATTAATTTTCACTATAATTCTATTATTTTAGAAACCCGATAAAAGGACAAAGTTATATAGTTTTAAGATTATTTATTTGTAATGATACAATGAATCGGTAAATAAACGAAAACTATACTTTTATAAACAAGACAACTAGTTTAGTTAAAACGCGTAACGAAATACTAAATTATAAAATATTATTTTATAATTCCCGACTATAACTTTTGTACAAACTTTAAAAACGTCATTTAGCAAATTCATAACTTTAAAACATGTGTTTACTTTTAGGCAAGAACGTTTTGTTAATTTAATTGGTGATTTTCGAAAACGTGTCAAATTATTTTGTTTCAATTATTTTTCTTACGTTTCTTATATAATACTTGTAAAGTATTATATATCGCGACTTAATCTTTTTTTTGATTGTTTGTCCTATTTATATAATTCACATATGAATTATTTAAATTGCTTTCTTTTTCATATGTAAATAGATAGGAATATAATTACATACTTTGCGTTTCTTTTCGATATTATTTATTTAAGCAATCCCAAACTCATTAGTTGAAACCTCAATCCATTTATAACAACGTGTTTCGTGGCTGTACTCATCATCAGAAAAACCCAATTCATCATCCTAAGCTAGTGGGATATAACCGTTAAGTTAAGCTGCATCTTCTCGGTCGAGCGATTGTTTTGTTGTGTTGTGTTATTGTTTGCATTTTGCTAGTTGTCGAAAAATCAAGGTGGGTTCATCGCCCAAGTTTTTACTTGTTTTATATTTTCCTTATACTTTTGGGGTGAGAAACATGTGTTTACATACTGATTTTTAATCGTCTCGTTGATTATCACTTGGTTACACTGATTGATATCACATCTCTTTACCTGTATGGACACATGTACTTTACATGAGAATTTTCCCTGTTTAGTGGTTTGCCTAAGTTACCCTAACGCCATGAAGTCCCTATAATGAAATTTAATTCCTTGAGGGGATTGGTTGAGGGAGGTGTTGCTGTGAAAAGATTATTGGGGTAAAATTTTTGTCAAAAACTGAGTCCAAAACCCTTTACTGAGGGCGGCCCCCATACCATAGGCGGCCCCCCAATATATTTGGGACCGCCAGACATTATGGGACCGCCATCAGCAGACTCCCATCTTTTACACTTAACTAAAAAATTTCAATTTACAAAACCAAACACACCCCTTCCTCTCTGCAAGTGACGAACACAAACACAACCACTCAAAAACTCAAAATCACCCATTAAAACACAAATTGAAGATAAAATCAACACCTACAATCATTCACAACATCTTAAAGATCATCAATTGTAAGTCATTTCATCCATTTTCTTTCAATTTGAGTCTAGGGTTCATGATGAACATCAAAATTGAAATTGGGGATTTTCCATTTTTCTTTCAATTTTGTATAATTAGGACTACTAAAATACAATGTATAACTAATATGCTTCCCGTAGACATAGGATTTGCATACATTGGTGAGATTGTCTAAAAATTAATTTTGAACCAAAACCCCAATTTCATCTTCAAATCACTCATGTTAGGAACAAAATAAAATTGTTGTTATGCATTGTCAATACAATCTAAAAACATTTTCAAACACATGCATAATGATCTCATGAACAAATTTCGAGATACATAATTCATATGTATTTTTCGACTTGTTTGGATGAGAAAAATCAAATTAAGGAGCGTTTGGGTTAACTCTTGGGATTTTATTTTTAGATCGAGTTACTCGTTATTCCACATTTGTTGCATATATGTACACACTAGGCATCTTGTTAAATGAAGGAACCTCACTAAAATTATCTTTTCTAATTTTAGGTGAAATGGCTTTGGAAGATGAATTACGGTACACAAAAGCATACGTTCCAACAATCTCAAATGAAAACTATATTCCTGATATCCTAAAACCCATCATTCGAAACCTAGAATGTAGGTCAATCCATGAAGGTCGCCCTATATCTCCTGAATCCACTAAATACGATAATATTCAAACCCTTTTCAAGTCATCAAACTTTTGAAAATATATGAACTCCATGAAGAAATTTGTCCAAGATTTCTACTTGAATTTTATTCCTCAATAGAAATCACCAAAGATGACAATCTAAACTTCTTCTTAACATTTTGGGCATTGAAAAGAACATTTAAGTTCTCACTCGAGTCATTTGCCTCAATTCTCTCCATTCCATGTGAAGGAGAATGTTCTTACTCTGAAGAACCCTCTCTCGACTCTTTGAAAACTAATCAAGAGTCAAACACACCTTATCAAACACACATTCCAACACCAAAGGAAATCATCCAATCAATCACAACAACTGGACAAACCATTTTTCCAAACAAAATCCTCAAGGAAGAACTTCGTCATGAAATGAGATCTTGGAATGAAATCATTCAAGATAATGCCTTTGGCACTCAAAATGACTCACCATTTCTTTTTGCATCATCATGTCACATGATGTATTGCATTCTAACAAGTACTCCTTTCAACTTTGCATACTTTCTAACCAAACGAGTTGAAAATATTAAAAATCAACCAAATTCTCCAATGCCATATGGAATGATTCTAAATCGTCTATATGATCACATTATCAAAATTAATCCTCATCTACGAAAATCAAAATACAAATCATATTGGCCATCCATGAAACCTTGGGTTCAGCCTACTCATCTTAAATCAATTATCTACATATCTTCTAAAGAAGTTTTAAGTGTTGATTCAAATGATGGTTGAAATATTTCTCTAGAATTATTGCTAGAGATACGTACTATTATTATTACTATGTAATATTATCTTAACCTCTATCATGGATAATCAAGTACGTGTATAATGTGTCTACATTATTATTTCATGCTTGCTATGTGACATTTAGTAGACCTTTAAGTCATTTATATGCTTCAACTTGGCCACATTACATGATTTATCTTCTCCTTTAGATATATTATGTGATTCTTGAAGTGATGGAAATGCCATAATCACCCTTCCAACCCTTATTGAATACTCTGAAAGAGGATTAAACTTCTAGAAAATTTTGTGATTCTCCAGAAAACGGTCCCCCTTAAATGTTGGGCGGCTCCCTAACATAAATGGGACCACCACTAATATAAGGGACCGCCCTTTGAGGAACCACGAAATTCTCTTGTCTCCTCTTTATTTGCAACTTTGACCCTATTCCCATTAAGTCCAGCCAATCTTTCCTTTCTAAACCAAACACTCCTTAGAATCTTTATTCTTCAACACCATGCCTTTCCCAAAATTCTTCTATATAAACATCATTTAACAAAGATAGCGATGAGGTTAGGCTTGAATTATAGTGAATTTGGTGAATTAGTTTTGGCGTAAAAGTATTTTTGGATAGTTATGATAATATGGCAGGCATTATGGTCTAAATTTATAGAATCAAATTTATGGTCAAGTCCATGGGTGAATTATAAAAATATAGTTGTTGGTCCGAGTTTTAAATGAGGGTAAAACGGACGTTTAAAATGTTTCGAAAGGTTTATTAAGTGCCGAAAGTCTTTAAAAATATTCTTGGAGCTTCTTAATATTTAAAACGAAGGTTTAGGAATTTTCTAAAAATGATAAGTCGTTGCCGTGGTCATTTATAAATATAGATTATATATATATTTATTAATATATATATATTTTGCAATGCTAAGGGATTTTGGTTAGACGCTAGGTTTTCACTAGTTCATTTTTGGAAAAATGGAAACAAAATACAAAAAAAAATCAGTGATTATATTAGGGGGGATACTATTAACGCCCCGAAACTAAAACTTTCCAAATGAGGATCTTTCTATAATTAGTAATCTTTCGTCAATAACGACTTAACATCTTCATAAACTTAATAAGTTCGTAAAAACGCATTTTATTGACTAAACTAAAGCACAAACATATATGGTTGTCTATTTCCTTATTAAACGTTGTGTGCAACGTTTCGTTATTATTATTATTTCTCGTTCTACGTCGCGTCTATTTTTTTTAGTTGTGGTTAGAGCCGTTCGGTTACACTTTATTCGCATCGTCTGCTTATGGTGTGTTGAGCCATGATTCATCCTCGTGCTTCCTAAGTAAGTTGATACTTACATTCTTTAGCCTCGTCCGATGTTAACCGTCGAACCTTGCAGATATCAGAAATCAGACTCTGTCTTTAAACATTTGAAACCCTTATACAGACATACCCATGCGCCTACACTTTCTCTTTGATATTTTCACCATTAAGGGACTTTCTTTATAACGCGTTATATCAATCATAAAAACTTGAAGTGATATTTTTCTAAAATATCTACTTTGATGGGTTAAATATCCTGGTCAAACCTAGCCAAAATTTATGCATATTAAGAAGTGTCGAAAAATCAAATTTTGCTGAATAAATTTATCAACGGCATGTCTAAACTGGTTATTAAATCTTAAATCTTTTCTTGGTCGCATAATCGGGTAACAAAAATCGAATCCCGGGACGGGATTCCTTTTAAGGGGTAGGTAATGTCACAACCCGAAATTTTTAGAATTTTAAATTACTATTTTTCCCTTTGACTTTTTGGTTCCGACTCGACTTTTTGACTTTTGACCTTTTACGGTCACATAAAAACGATTACCGCGCAGCCGGTAAATTTTTGAAACGTATTTAAATAATAAATCATAATTACCATTATTATCGCTCATTTGCAAATTTATTTTTTTAGACTTATTTGACTTGAAAACGAGAAGATATATGTTATTCTTAAATTGATTTATCAAAAACGACCCGCTAAATTACGTTTTCACGACTCGGACTCTAAAGCAATTTGATGTAAAACGACATTCCGGACAACTTTTTAGTTTTGCCCGAGACACGAAACCAAGCAGAAAATGACTGAAATAGCCTCGCAAAATTTTGAAAACAACGCGTACCGACAAAGAAAATAATTAAATTTATATTTAATTATCACCTTTTATTAAATAATTTTTTTTAAATATTTTATTCAAAAACGTTTATTTAAAAACACGAATGTTCAAAATAAAGTTTAATTTTTATGGAAAAAGCTTGCCCGTTATACCCAAATAAATAATAATGATTTTAAATATTTTTTTATAAAACATTTCTAAAATAAGTCATGTAAATACTCATTTTTATGGGAAAAACTATTTGAAAAACAATGGCGTAATTTTCGTAATTTAAATCCATCGTTTACTAGCCTAAACGAGCCCCGAACCAATATTTATCAAAAATTTCACCTTTGGTCCCTCTCGTAATATTTACAAATTTAACCCTAAAGTATATTAAACTTGTCATGTTTTCTAAAAACTTTATAATATATATATGTTTATAATTAGGGTTTCCCCATTTTTGTTAACCCTACACACATACACACATACTCCTTCCTCCCCTCCTAAAGATTTCGGCGCCTCCTTAAAAATTCCGGCCATTTTCCGGCCACCTGCCGCCGGCCATCTACATCACACCACCACCTTATATCCATCATCATCTCGTCGGCCACCATCTCTCCACCGCACCTCCACCACTTTCGCCGCCAACCGCAGCCGGCCACCCTCTTCATCATCACCACCAGCCGCCGCTCCTCTCCATCACCTTCCCACCATCGACACCCTCATCAACCCGTTACCTCCTCAACATTCGCACCATAGCCGCCACGACTGCCACCACCATAACAGCCACCACCACCACAGCCCCGTCGCTGCAACCACCACATCCACCAACACCATCACAACCACATCACCATCATCTCCACCGTCACCTCCAACAGCCAACACCACCATCTTCAACCTCGCCACCTCCACTGCCGCCACCAGCAGCCAACCGAAACCACCGCCACTCCATTTTTTATATCTTTATTTATAAGTTGGATGGTTATGTTTTTGTTGTAGTTATTAAGTTTAGTTTTCTTTTTTTTTAAAACAATAAGGGTGCGTTTGGTTTTGCAGCGAATAGAGTGCGTTTGGTTTCGTAAATCGTCCCAAAATAGGTGTTTGGATTTACTGCCCGTAAAGGGTGTGTTTGTTTCGGCAGTCAACAGCCTACAAGGGGTGTTTGGTTTGTTGTTTAACAACATAGGGTGTGTTTGGTTCTAACAGTTAGGGTGCGTTTGGTACAACAGCTGCACCAAAGGGTGCGTTTGGGTTAATAAAAACCCCAAACAGGGGTGTTTGGCTTAGGGCAACCTATAAGGGGGCGTTTGTTTTTTCTGTTCAGCCACCCTAAGGGGTGCGTTTGGGACAACAGCCCCCGAGTAGTGTGTGTTCGGTTTTATTTATTTTTGTTTCTTATATTTGTCTAGTATTTATATATATTTATAACACGCGGATGTTTGCAACATAGATTGATAAAAAGTGGAAAACATTGAAATTTATATATATGGGAAATGTTGTATAAACGAATAGGTTATGCCAAAAAATTTATAAATTTCTATACTTATTAATTTTCACTATAATTCTATTATTTTAGAAACCCGATAAAAGAACGAAGTTATATAATTTTAAGATGTTATAATTGGTTATTACACGATAAATAAAAGAAAACCATACTTTTACAAATGAGACAACTATTTTGGTTACAACACGTAAATAAAACGAAATACTAAATTATCAAATATTATTTATGTTTTATAACTTTCGATTTGAAGACAAAATAATAACTTTTGTAAAAACTTTGAAAAACGTTATTTATCAAATTCGTAACTTTAAAACGTGTGTTTACTTTTATGCAAGAACGTTTTATTAATTTAATTGGTGATTTCCGAAAACGTGTCGAATTGTTTTGTTACAATTATTTTCTTACATTTCTTATATAATACTTGTAAAGTATTATATATTGCGACTTATTCTTTTGATTGTTTGTCCTTATTATATAATTCACCATATGAATTATATAATTGTTTCTTTTTCATATGTAATATATACGGAATATATTACATACTTTGCGTTTCCTTTTCGATTTATTTTATTTAACCAACCACGAAACTCATCCAACTTGAAACCTCAATCCTTTATCAACATGTTGCGTTGATATACTCATCCATCAGAAAACCCCAATTCATCATCCTAAGCTAGTGGGATATAACCGTTAAGTTAAGCTGTATCTTCTCGGTCGAGCCGATTCGTCTTTCGTTTGTGTTGTGCATAATGTTTGCATTTCTGCTAGTTGCTCCGCAACATCAAGGTGAGTTCATAGCCCCACGTTTTACTTGTTTTATATTTTTCTTATAACTTTTGGGGTGAGAAACATGCTCGTTTACATTACTGAATTTCAAACTCGTATACGTTGATTACAAACTGGTTACATGATTGATATCACACTTTTTTACTATGGACACAAGTACTTTACGTAAGAATTTTCCCTGTTACGTGGTTTGCCTAAGTTACCCTATTGCCATGAAGTCCCCCTATCATGAACCGTTAATTTCTTGACCGGAGGACCGGTTGAGGGAGCGCGAATGCTGTGAATAGATCTATTGGGATTGAATTCCCCCGTTCGGGTAGATAACATCGCACTGCCATGTAAACGGACGCATTTCATTTGAGGAACTAGGTGTTAGGCAATGCATCTACCGGGGCACCAACTTATAACAACGTATACTTAAGGCTTTGGTGTCATGAACTTAGTGCAACGTAAACACCCACCCCATTTTATGTGAAGTTATATCTCCTATAACTGTCATATACGTTTTGAAGTCTTGTGGTCCATACTACTTTGGTTGTACGTTTCTGATTACTAAACACTTTTTATGAATCTGCGGGTAAGGCAGTATTCACTAAACGTTTTTAATCCTCATAAATGTTTTACTTAAACCTATGATTTCACTCCAACTTCATGTTGACCGTTTTAGCATGTTTTTCTCAGGTGCTTAGCTTTGGACTTCTTGATGTGCTATGTGGAGTCTACGTGCATTATGATACTCTTTTAAGACTTATCAAAATATCATACTCGTTGTCTTTTGAAAACCAAATTATGCTTCCACTAAATTTTACTTACGCTTCTGCAAATGTTTAATTTCCTTTAAATATTGTAAAACTTATTTATTTTTAAACAATGCAACGAGTTATGATTTTCAAAACGTCCATTAGTGGTCGGTCTCTTGTGCCTTGTATTCGGATTATGATGACGTCACGCCCTCGGACACGTATTCTGTCCAGGCCCCGTCTGGGGGTATGACATTACCGTCCTTAGTAATTTAACTATCATGTTTAGAAAAAGTTACTCTACACTTATTATCACATATTTGTCCTATACTTAGCAAGTTAAATCCTAAATTATCAACATGTTCTACATTATCTATTTTGAGAGAGTCATTAGAAATCATACCTTTGCCAATGATGTTACCGCGAAGATTACTACCAAAAATGATGTTACCTCCATTGTATGCCTTATAAGTAGAGAAGAACTTTCGGTTGCCTGTCATGTGTTTGGAGCATCCACTATCCTTGATTCATTCGTCAGGCTCCAAGTCGACTCCAAGGCATATCTATTTATACAAGACAGTAACTCAAACATTTGGTCCTCAATATCTCATGGGTTTAAAGTTGTTAGTGCCAAACATCCCTTGCATTTGATGCAATTCATTAGGATGTGAGAGCGGAAGACACATTTCCTATGGTATGTGACTTTGACGTGGAAAGTTGTTCCAACTTACGAGAAATCCATGAGGTTGGTTTTGTCGACCAACATGCCTTTTTGGTTGCGGTGTTTTAGGACGAGAATAATTATTATTGACTCTTTTAGAAGGTGGAGTTTTTGATCTAAAATTAGTTTTTGAAAATCCAACTCCGGGCTTTATTAATGGTTTATAAAATTGTTTGACTTCATTATCACTAGCCATAGGAATTTTAACTTTGTTTACAATTATGTGTTTTGGTCTAGGACCCAAAATAGATTTTTGAAAAGACACACTTTTCTCAGAACCAGGCGTTGCTGGTGGCTGTCCCATATTTATTTTGGGGGCCGCCTGAACATTAAGGGGTCACCCATATTTATGGGACCTCCATCAGAAGATGTCTTTTTCTGAGCTTTTACAAATTTTATTTCCTTAGTTCCACTAGATGATGCTTCAAATGAATTAAACCTAAAACTTAATTTATCACCGGAGGGTTTTTGATTATTTAACATTTCATTCAAGCAATGTGTACTCTTTTCAAATTTGTTTAATCTAGTAGATTCTTCTCTGAGCAATTCATTTTCAATTTTAAGTGTGTAACACTTTGCACAATCAATATCAACTCCCTTGTTTTTCTTGAGTGTGGACAATTTATCTTTTAATTCTCTAAGCTCATTTTCTAGACTATTTCTAATAGCTTTTAACCTTTTATTCTTAGTGATTATCTTTAAACTCATTTTGCATAATTTATCATATTCATTGTCTAAGACTAAATCATCAATTGATGAGTTTTCATCACTAAAGTAAGAAGATTCAGAACATACCTCATTTGGTACTTGAGCTACAAGATGTGTCTCGTCTTGGATCTTTTCATCATCTTCTTCACCGCTATCACTCCAAGAACCTCCAACAAATGCTCTTTGGTTCTTGTATCTCGGTGGCTTTAGACATTATCCAATAAGATGATTTGGATCTCCGCATCTAAAGCACTTCCTTTTACTTTTGCCATTTTTGTCGTCTCGTCTTCTTTGAAATGTCTTTTTGTCGTTCCGAGGGTGTCTCACGAATCTACCTCTTTTCTTAAAGAACTTCTTGAAGTCTCTTACCGCCATGGCATACTCTTCGTCTTCACTCCCGGAAGTTGAGCACTCTTCATCACTAGATTCTTTCTTAGCCTTTAAAGCAAGAGATTTCCTTTCAACTTTTGCTTTGACTATTTCATAATCTTTCTTGATGATCATCTCATGGACTTTGAGATTTCCAATGAGCTCATCAAGAGATAGTGATGTTAAGTCTTTCGACTCTTCAATCGCAGTAACCTTTGCTCTCCATTTAGGATGTAGAGCCCTAAGAAACTTCCTTACGTAGTTCTTACTAGAATAACCTTCATCAAGAGCTTTAAGACTAGTAATAATAGTATTAAATCTAGCAAAAGCACTATCTATAGATTTGTTAGCCTCAAAATATTAAGCTGAACTGGAAGTTCGTTCATTACGTGTACGAGTCTCGGTCATTTAATTAGTTAATGTTGTAATAGTATAATATTAGGAATCGGGCTCGATAATTAATCTATTATTGTATATGTTTCGGGTTTAATCCCAAGCAAAACCCGAGCCCGGGTCCTAGTTAAATATCCCGCACGTCATTTAACTCGACGGGGTATATAAACTCTTTTCTATTTAGAAAAGAGTTAGTTGTTTCATTATATACAATTTCCTTTTCCTATTTTCTCTCATCCCTCTCTCTACAAAACAACTCACCTCTCTTTCTCATTTCTAGTTCTTGATCCGTGATTAATTCATGTTATAAAGTGTGATACGGGATCCTACAATTGGCATCAGAGCGACGTGTGGATTCGTGGTTGATTTGTGTGGTTAAAAGAATCAAATTCGTGCTTATTTTTGGTTCTAAAAACCCACGGCTCAAAAAGCTTATTTGGGCTTAATTGGTTGATTAATCTTGGTGTTTCTCGTGTTATACATGCTAAGGAAGAAGCATTGTTACTCCTACAAGTGATCCTCAAGCCTCAAGATCAAAAACGAAGATATAAGGTTCGAATTTTATTGTGTGTTCTTCGTGGAGGTTTGCTACATATTGGACGATTCACAAGGAAATACGAGTTTATGTGTGTCTAATCTTGATATACACACTTAATATTGTATGTTCTAGCCTTTGTTCGTGGTTAATAAGCTCATTTAGTGAAAATTTGCAAAATTCGTACTTGGCATTCTTCGTGGCGGTTTGACAGGAAAGAGACAAGATCCACGTTTTAAGGAAGTTTTCTGGCGGCGGTTTGACTTGGTCAATGGCGAGTTGAGTATAATAATAATATTTATCAGCCGACGGTTTGCCATTCTTGTAGCGAGTTGCCTTTTAGGTGGCGAGTTGAGCAGGTATACGATGACTTGATTATAATATTGAGCAAATTCAAACGTTACTATGGCCAAATTGAAACAGATGGCGAGTTGCTCTAGTTTAATGTGACAACGAGTTAATAAGTCACGGCGAGTTGCTCCTTTTATTCCACGGCAAGTTAAGGATTTCTAGGCAGCGAGTTACTAGGAAAAACGACGGTTTGCTCATTATTTTAATTGGCAGCGAGTTGTCGAGGTTCACGGCTGTTTGCTTATTTAATTAGAGCGGCGAGTTGTCAAACTTCGCAGCTGTTTGACTTTAATACACGGCGGTTTGGTTTATATTTTTAGCGGCGATTTAATTTTCAAAAAAATTTAGCGACATTTTTTTAGAGTAAACCTCAACAAGTTGAGTAATATGTAACTTTTTACGGAAAAAGTTAAGTAATATGTAATTTTTTATATAGCATTTCTAACTTATTTTTACATCAAATTCAAATTTTGGTAATAGGGTAAAAAAAAATTCGGTCGACACCTTTTTAGCGACACTTTTTGGCGGGATATTAAAGCAGCGGTTTGATTAAACAGATAAGGCGGCGGTTTGCTCAACACCCTTGGCGGCGGTTTGGATAAAATTTTAAAAAAAAAATTCATAATCCAACTGCGCCGAATTCCAAACAAATCATCAAACCATAAGCCAAAACCAAAACCATCAACAAGGACTTAAACTTCATTAATCATACAAGAAACAAACCTCAACAACAATCGATTATTCATTCACGGTTTTCTATTGATTTTGTAAAATCCCGTTAAATCATTTATCGGTTTTAATCATAGACGTGTAAAATCCCGTGAACGTGAATTGCATACATAACCACAACTTCAATCACATCATATCCACTTAAGATCCAACAAAATCTTTCACACTTCATATTTCATAACTATTCATTCATCATGTCTACTCCAGTTAACACATCCTCAACAGATAGCCAAATGCACAACAATATCATGGCAGCTGGTTCAAAAGATCGTCCACCAATGCTTGGACCAGGAAGATATTCACAATGGAGATCACGTTTTCTACGGTACATTGACACGAAACCAAATGGTGAGGGACTGAGAAAAAGCATACTATCTGGTCCCTACGTGCCATCTACTGTACTAGTTCAAGCTGTTGCTGCAACGGAAGGTAATCCTGCAATACAACAACATACAACAATTGAAACAGTATTGAACATGACTCCAGAGAACAAAGAACACTTTCTGTCTGAAAAAGAAGCAATTTTCTTGCTTTTAACTGGTATTGGAGATGATATCTATTCCACTGTTGATGCTTGTAAAACAGCGAATGAGATGTGGATAGCCATTGAAAGGCTACAACAGGGTGAATCATTGAACGTACAAGATGTAAAGACCAATCTGTTCTGGGAATTTGGGAAGTTTACTTCTCGAGATGGAGAATCAATGGAGTCGTATTACTCACGGTTTTATAAACTGATGAATGAGTTGACAAGGAACAACTTGCAAGTTACTACAATGCAAGTGAATGTTCAATTTCTTCAACAACTTCAACCAGAATGGTCAAGATTTGTGACGGTTGTCAAGCAATCAAAAGAAATAGACACCATCTCATATCACACACTTTTTGACATTCTGAAGCAGTATCAAAATGAAGTTAATGATATCCGTGCTGAGAGAATAGCCAAAAGTGCAAATCCATTAGCACTTCTTGCGGCTGCTCAACCATATTCAGATAATTACTATCAAGCACCAAAACCTCAAAGATCTAATGCAACATCATCTTCTACAAGACATAGTGCATCTACCATACACAAAGGCAAAGAGATCGCCAAACCAGTTACTCCTCAATATGAGTCAGTGTCTGAAGAAGACAGTGATCCTGAACAAGCTCAGAGGGATAAGGATATCCAAAAGAATTTGGCACTCCTTGCAAAGTATTTCAAAAGGCTCTACAAACCTACCAACAATAACCTTCGAACTTCTTCAAACTCCAGGAACAAAACTAAAGATACCACACCAAGGTATAACAACAACAATAATCAAGCACCGAATACATCGTTTCAAGAAGATGAATTTATCAATCCTTTTTGTACTCGGGTACAAGAAACTGGTGAGCCTTCCTCACAAAACATTGATAACCGATGTGCATTCATTTCAACCACAAAGTCATGATTACCGATGGACCAGAGATCATCCATTAGAACAAGTTCGTGGAA
>BQNB010103129.1:0-18674 GCA_026074375.1 Tanacetum coccineum | reverse complement strand
AGGAAGCATTATGGCTGAGGAAGATATCGATAACCTCACCATGGAGCAATACTTGACATTGACTCGAGGGAACCAGGCACCAGGCGTGGTTAAACCTGAAATTGGAGGCAATGTGAATTTAGAAATTAAGAGCCATTTCATGCGAGAATTGCGGGAAGACACCTTTTCCTGGAACAAAAATGACGATGCTCATGAGCATGTGGAGCGGGTCCTAGACATCGTCAGTTTGTTCAACATTCCAGGAGTGACACGATGCACTCATGCTCTGCGTTTTCCCTACCACACTCACTGGAGTCGCTAAAAGGTGGGTGGACAGACTCTCTAAGGAACTATCAACTCCTGGGATCTCTTAAAAAAGGCGTTTATCCAAAGGTACTATTTGCCATCTAAGACCGCTAAGCAACTTGAAGAAATCTGTAACATCAAGCAGGAAGGCGATGAAACATTGTACGAGGCTTAGGAAAGGTACAATGACCAGCTTTACAAATGCCTGATCCATGACGTCGATAGCCATCAAAAGGTGAACATATTCTACAATGGTATGGGCACTATAAAGCGCTAATTGCTAGACTCGCATGGGCCAATTCCTGGCATGACACCTGCTCAAGCTTTAACGGCAATCCAGACAATGGTTGACCACTCCCAAAAGTAGCACGATGGTTCGTCTAGCATGAATATAGATAGCAGCAGTAGCTTTGAAGGAATCGATGCCATTGTAAGTAAGCTAGATAGCTTAGGCCGAGACATGAAGAAGCTTAAGGAAAATGTGCAGGCTATTCAAGTAGGATGCCAAACTTGTGGAGGATCTCATCTCAACAAGGAATGTCCTCTCAACAAGGAAACAAAAAGTATGAAGGAAGTTAAATATGGAGAGTACAAAAGACCTTTTCAAAACTATAGTCGAAATGATGAAAGATTCAATAGAGGGGTAGCGGGATACAACTCGCATGACCAACCATCATTGGGTGAGAAAAAAAAGTCTAACCAAAATAATTAATAAATATATAGAAGAAGCGGCTAAGAGACATGCGGAGCAACACGAATGGTTAAGATAATTTTACCAAAACATCAAAACAAATCAGGAAAATCATGAGAAGATTATCGAAAGGCTCGAGACAAAGGTAAAAACCTTGACAAATGAAATTGAAGGACGAACAAACACAGAGAATGCAAGGCAATCTTTACTAAAGATGGATCACATTTATACACCCCTTTCTATTACTCTCCCAAAGAGATTGAATACTTTTCTGCTAACTCAGGTTTTTCTTATGATGAAAAACAAGAGACCAAAGAATCAGGAGACAATGAGGGCATAGTAACAATCGATATTACACCTAATATTGAACATGCATGTCAAGAGGAGAAGCAAGATGTGAGATACTATGTGGATCCCTATGAACGACTGATTCTGTTTCCTAGGCGCCTGGAGCATCACGCAGAAGAAGAATTAGTTCATGAAACTATGGAGAGCCTAAAGAAAATTAAAAGAAATTAGGCGGACAGACAACTACGCAAAATATATAAAAGACTTGGTAGCTAACAAACCCAAGACTGAAGAGGATGATGAGGTCAGGATGAACCCTAGATGCTCTGCTTTGCTCCAAAACCAACTACCCCCTAAGGAACAGGACCTAGGAAGTTTCATTCTTCCATGTTTTATCAAAAGGCTATAATTTAATCACGCTTTAGACGATTTAGGAGGCAGCATTAGCGTCATGCCTTTTTCTATGTATAAACGCTTAGGCATGGGAAAACTCGCACCAATTAACATGGTAATCGAAATTGCAGATAACACAAAGTGTACTCCTAAGGGAATAGTCGAAAACTTACTAGTAAAAATTGACAAGTTCATCTTCCCTGTTGATTTTGTCATACTAGATATAATAGAAGACTTCAAAATGCCCATTATCTTGGGTAGACCTCTATTAGCCACGGCTCACACTAAGGTTGATATCTTCAGAAAATCAATTTCACTTAAAGTAGGAAACGAAAGAGTCATATTCAAAATGAGGCATAGCTTTGTAAACACACTTGTCAAGTCGGTTCATGCCATTAGAAGCAAGGAGGATGATGATTTAATAAATATAGATTATGATTTATTTTTATACGAAACTAAATCTTCTAAGTTTAACCACTTATTGGCTATCGATCCTGATATTTTTACCTATGATATAGATGTTCAAGAATCATATAAGGAGGTAGTCTATAGGATGACAGAGCAGGAGGACCTATGGAAAATTGAAAAAATGGATAAAGCCAATATGAAACGACACCAAGACCTCACACCTATGGGAAAACCTAAGGTACATTGGTGTAAGGCTATCTCACAAGAAAAAGAGAGTGGGCATGAGTATTGGGCATCCTGCGACCCATATAGTGACGTATGTGATGGGGGAGACTTTATTGATGATAAAGAGAAACACTATTGGGAGAGCACAAACGATAGTGAGCGATTAGAACTAGCATGGGAAGAGTTAAGCTTCAATGACTAGGTAAAAATAAGATACGAAAAAGTGTGCAAAATAACTATGGACAGAATCCTTAAGGACTATTGGAAAGAGAGGTTTAGTGATGATGAAGACAACATGGATCCACCTGTTAAACCTGACAAAAGTAAAGAATGTGAGGATCCAGAGGAATGCGGAGAAGACGAAGCTAACACGATTATCAGAGTTGTTCTAGATAAATTAAATGATGATTGGTTTAATGGTACAAATGAAGACAAGGACGATTTAGATAGGATCATCGATTATTTAGAGCCAACATCGTATGAAGGATTCACTAACTTAGATAATGAGACCTATAAAAAAGAAAGAGCAAACTGCTTGGCATGACTTATAGGAAACCACATCCGGTCATGATTGAGAAGGCGGAGGTAACTAAGTATACTGTTGAACCAGGAGAAAGCTATATAAAGGTTAGCATCTTAGAAATTGACGAACTGCCTAGGACTAAAGATAACGTTGCCACAGTAAGACCTAGGTTAATGGAGGAGATGGACAAAGAAGGAGGTGCCCTAAGAAAGACGTAGCCTTGTCTTAAGTCTAACTTAAAGACTCGTTAATAAACAAAAGTGTTTGTTGGGAGACAACCCGTCTTTTTATTCAAATTTCTACATTTTAGTTGGTTTGTATTGTTTCTTACTTAGTTTTGCAGGTTTTCAAAGAAGGAAACAAAAATCGAGGTTACTTTAAACCGTATTCATGTGGTAAAAATGTTTCTGTTTGGGCGTAACCACTCCAGTTACGCCGCCGTAACTTGTTAAAAAAATTAAAATATTTTTCCACTTGGTTACGGCGTAATTTATCCCTAGATTACGCCGTAACCCATTCTTGACAACCTTAACTTTGTTCAAAACTTTTACAAAACCGTGTATAATTAAATGAACTTTGTGGGTATGTTCTCTGGAAACCCTCATGAGACTTCACTCGTCCACTTAGGCCACCAAGTGGTTAAAAAGGCTTGTTGTGTACGCTAAATGCAACCGTGATTCCGATGAAAGTAAGTTAGGTTTTATGTTTTAAACATTTAATTCTTATAGTTTGTCTAGTGATTTCAGGGGATATGAGGTTGCTCAAGTGAAGCTTGGTAAGAGTTCATCTCTTGCAATTACCATTCAAAGTATAGAGCAATGCTCAAGGGAGTCTCTTGTTCTAATTCTACTCTTATTCTTAAATTTTTATTTCCTTAAATATACAATACAGATAATGTACAAACCAAGTGAGGGTGTGGGAGTAGAATTACTACTTGACCTATATTTTCCTTCGATTTTCTAGTTTTTCTTAAAAAAATATACCAATTTTAAAATTTTTTGACATGTTTTTCTTACTAAACTAGAATAAATCTTTACCGAGCGCACTATTACTCTTTATTTCAATTGGTGAGGTTTAGCCTAATGATTCCATTTTTATCTATTATACAAAATCCAACAAAAAATATAAGTGTGCCGGTAGTATTATAGACGTTAAAACTCGGGCTATACATCATTATGAGACTTAATTAATTAGCATGAATAAACTGTTCAAGGAGGCAACATTTAGGAAGTTACCTAAAATAGCCTATATGTGTGTGTTTATCGACTTGTTACACCGACTTGTCGATCTCCCATGAAAAACTCCTTGTTGCAATCAATTTTAGTGCAAGATACCCTTAGATCACCCTGTTAAGCCAATCTTTGTTTTTTAACCCTTTATGTTAAATGTATCGTTAAACCATTTCGACTTAGACACCCTGTAGTCTATAATCTAATCTCTAGTTACTTAAGTCCATGGTTCAGAGAAACAGGTTAGGGAATTTTGCGCATTCGTGGAAGACCAATCATTGTTGATCCATAAAGACCCCATGTATCATCACTTTCGATATTGTTCATCTCAAGTGAGGGGATATATATGTATTGCTATAGTGGTAATAAAAAAAAGAGAGAAATATATAAACCTTTGTAGCATATTCATGTTGGTTATGTGTGATAAAACCAACAAGTTGTAAAAGATATAAAGATGGTGCGACTATAAGCCATCTATTTGCTAAAGATATAAAGATTGTGCAACTATAAGCCATGTGTGTGCTCAAGATATGAAGATGGTGCAACTATAAGCCATCTGTATGATTGTGAAGGATGGGCTAGTAGCCCATAATTTTGGATCAGATTTTCGCACTTGGATACTTGGACTTTTGGATGGACAGTAGCTTGTTATGACAACCTTAAATTATTTAGGCTATTTATTTTGTGTATTTTGTTTAACACCAATTAAATGTGTATCACATGTCTTATCCTAACCTTTATTATGATTCGGACCTTTAGCCTACTCGAGTTAAGGAATGAGCAATTGCATGTGTCTCTCTTATAGATTTGGGCGAGCGTGTGTAATTTTGTCGCCTTTTCTGGATCAATGGCATCGAAAAGAATCAAACACCTGTTTAAGCCTGTATGTGTTACCCTAATAAGAGAATTAACTAATAAAATGATATCTAGACATTGAACTAGGAAACAATTCATAGCAGTAGTAATGAATTAGCTAGTTAGCACGCTTTTCCTCCTGATTGTTCTTATAATCATTTTACTGAGCATTTAATTCCCTGTTAAAATTCTTAAATCAAGTCAAAATCATTTCTCTATATTGACATAATCAAAATAAAAAACTAATACAACGTAAGGCTCTTGACGACCATCGTTAACCAAATCCTGCACTACATACAGACCGGTTCTCTGCTGTTAGTGCGTGAGACATCGAAGACATGACTGTTATAAATTTAAACTTGCAAATAAATTATCAAAACAATTTACGCATCAAACGACCCATGCCTTCATTGAGTAGGGGTAAATTCACACTTTTGAAGTGGGTGGCTGCCTGCCCTAAAAGAGCCCTTCAAGCTTGAGAAAATGCCTGGCCACCGCCCTTTTTTAAAGAAAGAATTTGACCAAGCCGGTGACAATGTAGCCACTGCCTCCTATCCCTTTTTGGCGAAGGTTATTGCTGATCCATATGCTCCTTTAGAGGTCCTCCTATCTAAAAAGCCCAAGTCCCTTCGTGCGAAATCTACTCCATCTCAATCGAAGTCTAAGCCTTCGTCTTCGAAGGCTGCAAATCCAGATGTCTGAAAGTCGCCTTGTAGGCGTTATTTTGACCTCCCGGGTGGTATGTACCCGTGGTATTTGTCCACAAACATTTCATTATATTGCTTGTGTTTGAATATTTTGTAATTGTGAGTAACATTTTAGGAATGTTACTTTGAATTAAGGGTAAATTATCCCTATCCTTTTGTCATGCAAATTTTTAGCATTGTTTTATTTTCATTGTCTAAGGCTCAAGTGTGGCCTTTCCAAAATGTGAATTAATCATCCACGTTTTATCAAGCAGTCCTTCGCTTGTGACAAAGGGTCGTGACCCGCTCTGTTTTGGTCCAAAAGGTTTCGAACGAAGAACTTTGGGAAGTTAATGTAAATTTGGATGTTATGTATAAGGCTCATATGTGGCCATACAATATCCTTTCGAATGTTGAAATTTTTAAGTACTTGGTGAATCAAATCTTTGTTATAAATAACGACACAAGAGATTTGAAGGGAATTCATTACTTTTATTTATCGTGTAGGAAGATTTACATCATTTTGAATATGATCACTTAGTTTTCTACACTTAGTAAATTTCCCTTTGATAAAAGGTAGTCTAAACAATGACTTTCTTAAATATAATAATTAGCAAGTTTTATATGTAAAACTTACGAAGGTTCAAACCATTCCATGTTTGATCAACTGAGGAACCAGAAAGTGTTTCCAATTTGTAGGCTCTATCTCCGTAGGCTTTCCTTACTACATAGGGCCCTTTCTATGATAGTCCTATTTTTCCTTAAAACTCGGCTTTACTTGCACTATTAAGTCAAAGTACATATGTACCTGGCTTGAATGTAGACCGCCGAACTCTTTTGTTGTAGTACCTTTCCAGCTTTTGAATATAGTGAGCTTCTCTAATGGAAGCAATCTCCCTCCATTCTTCAAGGATATCTAGATTTTCTCGACGTCTCTTGTCATTCTTTCTGACTTCGACTTCCTTTAACCTTTCTATTTCCATACTTATTTATATAGGAACGACGGCTTTCGAGCCATAGGTTAAACTGAATGGAGTTTCTCTATTGCTAGACTTTGGTGATGTCATGTGTTCCTATAATACTTGTGGCATCTCCTACCCATCCTTAATGGTTCTTTCCCAACCTTTTTTCAATGACCTTGACGATTTCTCTATTTGTGACCTCCACTTGTCCATTTGCTTAAGGATACTAGACGAAGGTGAGGGACTAGTATATGCCAAGTCTTTGGCAAAATACTGGGAAGATACCTTCGGTAATTTTTTTTCCCATTATCGAAAATGATAATTTGAGGGACTCCGAATCTGGATACAATGTGCTCCCAGACGAACTTCTCCATATGCTTTCCTGTTATAGATACTAGAGGCTTTGTTTCTACCCTTTTGGTAATGTAATCTATGGCTACAACTAGGAACCTTGCACCTCCTAGAGCTATTGGTAAAGGCCCTACGATGTCGATTCGCCATTGAGAAAAGGCCATGCCAAAGTTATTGATATCATATATTGCTTTGGCATTCTAGGTACTGATGAATGAATTTGACAGGCCTCGCAGTTCTGTATTTTTGCTTTTGCATCAATGTGCATTGAGGGTCAGTAGTAGCCTAGCTTTGTGATCTTCGACACCACTGACCGTGGCACTGCATGCATGCTACAGGAGCCTTGGTGCACTTCTTGAATAATGCTTTTAGCTTGTATCGGACTTACACATAGCAGCCATGGTGATAAATATGACTTACAATATAGGTATCCGTTGATGACCTATTATTGGAGTGCCTTGACTTTCAACTTCTTTGCCTTTTGTGGATCTTTAGGAAGCAGATCCAATAGCAAGTACTCTTGGAATGGCAACATCTAATTTTCGCCTTCTTCTTTCATGATATCCGTTACCTCTCTTTGGACGATTGATCTTTCAGCTAAGACTTCTACCAGAACCTCCTTGGCAAGACGCGAAAAGGTCGTCAAAGCTGGCTTGCTCAAGGTGTCAGCTTTCTTATTTTGATCCATTCTAACATGTTTCATGGTGTAACTGTCAAAATTCCTGAGAACCTCCTTTGTCTTCTCTAGATACTGCTTGATTACGGGATGTCTTGTTTCAAAAAGACCCTTAACTAGGTTGGACACTACTTGGGAGTCCACAAAGATGGTTAAATCTTTGATCTTCATGTCTATAATTATTCGTAGGCCTGCCAAAAATTGTTCATATTCTGCTTCGTTCTTGGTGGTATTGAATTCAAACCTTAGAGCATATGTATATTCTTTTCCTTCAAGGCTGACCAGCATTAGACCGACACCAAAACCAACAGAACTTGAGGCTCCATCAATATACAACTTCCACGTGCTTCCCGAATTAGGGGCTTTGTTTGTTGTCTGGTTTCTTAGTCTCTGTATCTTTGTCTTCTATGGAGGATGTTTCAGCCAGGATGTTAGGAACATGAAAGTGTCGGTCACTTCCATAGATATTATTAGATAGCTCGTTTAGTTATTTTTAGAAACTTACTAAGCTAGTTAGCCCAAGGCCTATGGAAATCCTATGTAAGACATGTCCATAGCCGACCATAGGAAGTATAATACCCTTTCCATGCTATGGAAAGGGTGTTGGTTGTTCATTGTACACATACATTAATGCATTTTCTCTTCATGTTTACTTTCTCTCTCTAAAGTGTTCATCCAACCACTCTCTCTCTCTAAAACTACCTCTCTTTCCCTCATCAAGTATGTTATTAGATATTCTTTAATTGGTATCAAGAGCCATAGAGTGGTGTGTTTAGTTTTTGTGTTTCACATTTGATTCGTGTTGTTTTTCTTGCAAAAAATGCACGTCATTTTCTTATTTTTCTTTGTTTTTTCGAAGCTCCTCTATACACTAAAAGATCATTTACATAGGTAAAGTTGATTTAATATCGTTGGATATAGGTGTATGTGCTTAGAATCATTGAGAAATATCACTTTTGTTCATCATATTGTGTTCGAAAACCTTATAAAGAACAAAATCTTGATTTTAAATTTTTCGGCTTAAAAACCTTAAAGTTTCCATTTTTCTTGTTCCTATAGGATTAGCAACACTAGTTGTACAAAAACTTTTGCAAAACAACCATAAAAAAGGTGTCTTTTGTGTTTTTAAATTTTGGGTTTCAGATTAGTTGTAACCGATCTACTAAGGATTAGTGGTAACCGATCTATTCAACCGATCTACTCAAGAGCCAGTATCAACTGATCTACTGAAGTTAGTTTCAACCGGTCTACTCAAGTGTTAGTGGAACCCGATCTACTTGAAACTTTGTGGAAATACAGATCTACTTGAAACTTTAGTGGAAACCGATCTACTTGAACGTTTAGTGGAAAACCGATTACTTGAACTTTGTGGAAATACGATATACTTGAACTTTAGTGGAAACGATCTACTTAAATTTTGTGGAAATCGAATCTACTCTTTTTATGGAAATCGATCTACTATTTTTTTGTTAAATGATTATAAATTTTAAAATTATTTGGTTTATTTTCTTTGACTTGTATAATCCGTGAAACATTTAACTGTTTCCGGTTTTGTCAAGGAATTGTAAAATCCCGTGTAGTTTCAAGACATAAAACACACAAAAGACAACTCATAACAACACAATTACTTTCAATCATCGTTCGATCAAACAGTAATCTTTTAACATACAAATTTCTCAATGACGACTCTTGCTGACAAAGCGATTCTTTCGGGTGCTGACAATATGTTGGAAACAGATATGTATGATTCTTGGAAAAGCAGAATAGATCTATACATGATGAATAGACAACATGGACGAATGATCCTTGAATCCGTTGAAAATGGTCCACTTCTTTGGCCTACAATTGAGGAAAATGGTGTGACTAGGCCAAGAAAATACTTTGAATTGACTCCAGCAGATGCAATTCAAGCTGATTGTAATGTTAAGGCTACAAATATCATTCTTCAAGGCTTACCGCCAGAGGTCTATGCATTAGTTAGCAATCATAAAGATGCCAAGAAACTTTAGGAAAGAATTCAACTTCTCATGCAAGGAACTTCATTGACAAAATAGGAAAGAAAGTATAAACTATATGATGAATTCAATAAGTTTGCTTATAAGAAGGGGGAAACACTACGTGATTTCTACTTGAGATTTTTACTGCTACTCAATGACATGAACATATACAATATGAAACTGGAACAATTTCAAGTGAACACCAAGTTTTGAATACCCTTCCTCTTGAGTGGAGCAAATTTATGATAGATGTCAAACTGGTTTTGGACTTGCACATAACTAATATTTATCAGCTTCATGCTTACTTGGGACAACACGAATTTCATGCAAATGAAGTTCGTTTAATGCATGAACGCAACTTAGATCCGCTTACTTTGGTTGTAACCCATCAGATGACCCAGTATCCTTATCAAACTCATCAGAACTCATACCAAAACTCTCAATTTCAACCACAAGTTTCACTATATTAGTCTCCACATTATGGATCACCTTATCGGTCTCAACAATACTCAACCAATCAACCATCAACACCTCTTTCAATCACTTATCCAACCAATGATTATCAATCATCAGTTCACTACAACATTTATTCTCCACAACCATCCATCCCTCAATTGGGAATATGCTCCCATAGTCAATCAACAACGACAACAATTTGATTTTCCCCAACTAGACTCGAGTCTAACTGTTCCGGTGTTCAAGCAAGGTGACGATCCCATTGATGCCATCAACCATATGATGCCATTCCTATCAGCTGTCATCATATCTCGCTATCCTACTACTAACAACCAGCTGAGGAATTCGTCAAACCCTAGGCAACAAGCTACCATTAATGATCGAAGAGTGACTTTACAACCAGTACAGGGGAGGCAAATTTCTTTTGCTATGAGTACCACTAGGACCTACACTCCTGGAGCAAGTAGAAGCAATTCTGGGAAAGAAAGGACTGTTATTTGTTACAACTGCAAAGGGGAGGGCCACATAAAAGAGCAAGTTGAAAACAGAGTAGTAGAGCTTTACTTTGTCAATACGGAGTATCAGCTAGCGGACATCTTCACTAAAGCCCTTGGCAGAGAAAGAATTAAATTTCTTATCAACAAGCTGGGAATGCAAAATTTTACGCCGGAGACCCTAAAACAATTGGTAGATGAAGCTGAAGAATAGTGGTGGTACCTATTCAAACATCCTGTATATAATATGTATATATATCCAAAACCAGAAAAACCAAAAACATTTTTCATTTTTAAAAAACCTTTATAAAAACAAAATACAAAAATATAAAATCTTTAAAACCAAAGAAAAAATTAAAAAATGAGAAAACATAAAAAGAGGTAATAATGGCATGTCTTCTAAAAATTGATAACATTTACGGTCTTAGAAATGTCATTTAATAATGATACAAGGCTGTAAATAAAGTTCGAGCAGAAGTTCAAATTTTTCAAAACATGCCAAAAATGGCTTGCTATTATTTCAAATAGCAACCCGGTCATCATCTTAAAGGCAAGTGTTTCAAAAAGAAAACTTGACCTCTTAACGGGAATTTAATCTCGGGCATGGTCTACCTTATGACCATGCAAAGGCTTGTGTTTACTTTGCAACATAACCCGTGCTTTCTATATTCCATAAGTATACGTGTTAGTGCGCTTATGTGTGAAAATAAGAGAAATCTTATTTATATTGGTGTTTGTCTTTCAAAAAATAAAACATTACTTCATCAGAAAATGTTTTTCAAAGACATTTAACCACTACAACAACGACTACAACTCTTTAAATAGAAAACGGGTCAATGTTGGAGGGGGAGAAAATGTCAAATATCTTCTTCAAAAAGTCATTTGATAAAAGGAATAAAGTGTTTTAAACAATAATGGAATATTAATTAAGGAAAGTTAATTAAGTTTAGCTTAAGTGTGCCTTAAATGTTATGTGTTTAAGCCTTTAGGAAGAATATGTACAAATTTAAGTTGTTAGGTATGCTAGTTAAAACTACAGGGACTCTTCGTGCCAATGTGTAAACTCAAATTGCCTAAATACATTCATATAAGAAAATTGCAAAGGGTTTCAAAATTGAGGGGGTAAATGTGCATAAAAATGAACTTTGTTTTATACACACAACTCCCTCCCTGCTTTTAAACACACACACAAACACAACACTTAATTTTTTTTCAAAACCATTCAATCAAATCGTCATCTTCACCATCTACATTTCCAGTCATTTTCGTGCTAAAGGTATAACTTGAACATTGTTTCTTACACCCTAATGAACCTACATCTCAATCGAATTACGTTCTTATGAGGTCTTGATCAAGAAAACCCTAAATATTGAATTAGGGTTCTTCAAATTGAAACTGAGTAAAACTAAAATTGGTTGAGGGTTTTTGTTCCTCTAAGGATGCTAATGACTCATTCATAATGATTTTTCAATAAGAATAACTCATTAGTTGGCTTTGATCGATTTTATGATTCAAAAATATGCGTTCTTGATGTATATGATGAAAAAGTTTGTGGGTTTTATGTTAGGAAGCTAGTTTACTTATTCTTGAATGAGTTTGAGTGTCTAATACATACCCTTGTTAGTAAAAAATCTTGAATGTATGCATCTTGTTGTATGTTCATATTCGGTTTGAATGTTCTATGCGATTTCTGTTGTTATTGTGGTGATTTCTGTGAAATAAGTACCTATGTGTTGTGCTTACATGATAAAATGCTAAATGATGCAATCTTGAAATCAATATCATGTTTGTGAAATGTCTGTGTGAACCGATCTATTGGCTTCCTTTAGGAACCGAACTACTGGTTTTCTTAAGGAACCGATCTACTGCTTTTCTTTAGGAACCGAACTACTGGTTTTCTTAAGGAACCGATGTACTGCTTTCCTTAGGAACCGAACTACTGGTTTCCTTAAGGAACCGATCTACTGCTTTCCTTTAGGAACCGAACTACTGGTTTCCTTAAAGAACTGAACTATTGCTTTCCTTTAGGAACCAAACTACTGGTTTCCTTAAGAAAACGATCTATTGTTTTTTAGGAACCGAACTACTGATTTCTTTAAGGAACCGATCTACTAGACCACCTTAAGGAACCGGTCTATTAGACTTCCTTTTGAACCGATCTACTAGTTTGTTTTTAGGAACCGATCTGCTAGATTGCTCTTGGTGAACCGATCTATTGGTGACATGTTAGTAATTGGTTTACCTTTCAAGACCAAAAACACTTAAGATCAAATTTCCAATTAGAAGGCGATTTAAAACCTTAATTAGGATGCTAATTAAAATTGGTTAATTCTGCACTCTAATCAAGTTAAACTGGCTTAATTGCAAGGTAAAACAAGGATAACTAAAATAAGGCTTAGGGTATCAAAATTCTTTAACTAGTTAGAATGAACACGATTCCTAAATGATCAAACAAGTTTCCTAAATACCTTAAGCATTTATGTCAATCTAAGTTTTCATTCAAAGGAATAGATCTTAAACAATGCTAAAAGTCTTAGAGTGCCTAATCCTTAAAAGTTTTTCGCATCATGAAACAACTTAAAGTGCTCACTTAAAAGGTCTCTATAGTTTATTATATAAAATTGGTTATACATAAACTGTATTGATACTTTCTTAGCAGAATCATGGATACCACAAAAGCTCAACAAATTACTTTGGATGATGCTTTGGTCTCTCTTGCTAACCGTCTTAAGATTGGGAAATGCAATCACCGACTAAGATCCACTCTCAAATCCAGTAAACCTACTCTTTCAAGTGGTATTAGACGTTCTGAAACTCACTCCCTTCTACAAAGCATTTCAGATCACTGCTAATGTACCAGAAATCTACATGCAAAAGTTTTGGGCCACTGTCTCCATCCATTATACTTCACTTCGTTTCAAGATGAACAACAAAAGCCACACTCTTAACCTTGAAAACTTCAGAGACATGCTCCTGATTTGCCCTAGACTCCCAGGTCAGAAATTTGAAGATCCTCCATTTGAAGAGGAAATTCGCTCTTTTATTAGAGATCTTTCCTAACCTTGGGCAACATTGGCAGAGATAAAGATCTTAAATGTGTCAATGTAAACCACATGCATCAACCCTGGGAGATCATTTTGCTGCTTATCATAAATAGGTGAATATAGTGAAAAAAATTCTTGTGTAGATAGTCTTCGCTTGTCATCGTGTCAAATCCATTTGGGGCATGTATCATAGAAGAATGTTGATTATGTCTACCCTACTAATGGGAAGAACCTTGGCTATATATAGTGGAGAACATGTAAACTCTAAGAAGAACACAATGACATGTGTTATCCTTGATTCAACAAAGTAATCATTGGACTACTTCTGTCAAAGGAACAATCAAATATCAAGGAGAAATAAGATATTTTGACCCACTGCTAGAGATGACCCCGTGTTTAACATGATAAAAGTTATCTCTAGACATCAGGACACACAAATATATGGTGCTATTCTCCCTGATGAATTGACCAACCAAGAAATGTTAGATTCTAAAGCCTACAAGGAGTACTATGATGTTGGATCTGGAGCAGAAACTCCAAAAGGAAAAACAAAGTACAAGAAGAAAGCAAATGAACCTGTCACTCCTTCCAGTCAAGAGTGCTCCTGTTCTAAGGTCGCCAGAATGCATATCTCCAGCAAAAGGTGGTCTATAACTGATAAGATGAAGCACCACAAAACACCACAAAACCACCCCCACCTGCTACGATGCCAAAAAACCAAATGGATTAGCTGGACTGTCTTGATGTTGCATTACTGAGGCTGACAAAATTAAGCTGGCCTACCAAAAGAAGCAATGACACTATTCCATAGCTCTCACAGCTATGTAGCTAGGGTGATGAGTAGAACACAGTTAAAAGGTTCCAGTGAGCAACAACAAAAGGATATGGTAAAAGATGAAGAAGATTTGGTGACAAAAAAACCAGAAGGTTTCCTTGATGTAACAAATAGGACTAGAGAGTGATGAAGAATCTTAGACATTTAGTCAAGATGAGGAAGATGTTGATGAAGAGACAGATGTGAATGATGATAGTAATGAAACTGAATCTGATAATGATGGAGATGATCTTACTCACCCCAACTTGTCAACTTACAAAGCAGACGATGAGGAATAAAAAGAAGAAAAAGCAGATGATGAAGAAATGTCTTTTGATCAGAGAGTGTCAATACCACCTGAATATGAACTCAGTAAAGAAAAAGAAATATTAAGAGGGTCATGATAAGGATAAGAAAGGTGATCAGGAACAAGACAAAGAAGATGATCTATACAAAGATGTGAACATTAATCTGGAAAGAAGTGATGCTGAAATGACTGATGCTCATGCAAACAAAGAAACGGAAGGTGCTCATGTGACTCTAACTGCTGTGCCTCCGGTAGTGCAACAACAAAGTTCCTCTGTTTCATCAGACTTGGTGTCAAAGTTCATTAATCCCTCTCTGGATACATGTATTGACCTCAATCTTTACATTTCTAAACAACCCCCCCGTTCAGTCACTTACTCTTGTCAACTGTACTAGTTTTGTCAACTACTGAGGACACCTTTCTTCTGTTACACAATTCTCTCACCACATATCCCATCATTTAACATCTACAACAAACCCCTAGAATACACAATAACAACAACACTATTCCAACTAACGACCTTGTAGATATTCCCTAACTTTCGCATCCTTATTCGGTTTGAACAACGGGATTCCGCTCTTTGGAACTGAAATGTCTGAGTTTAATAATAAATCAATTTGTTGAGTTGTCTCCTCCAATTTGGAATTGTTGATAATTACTTTGCTCCAAAGTTGAAAGAAGGCAGCTGGATGTGCTGTGTCAGCTAACCAAATAAAAAAGATTTCGAGAAGAAGCTCAAGCTGAGAATTCAAGAATTTTTCAATAAAGTAATACTCAAACCATGAAAGCAATACATCAAGGAGACAGGTTACAAGCTATGTCTCCAAGATCATGACAAAGATTGAGAAGTACGTAACAAAATCTTTGGGAGCTGAAAGGTTAGTTAGATCAACCAATCAACCTCAGACGTCTTACGCTGTAGCAGCTTCACTTTCAGAATTTGTGTTGAAGAAGATTCTCATTGACAAAATGGAGGAAAATAAATCATAATAACACTAGATCAGACATTCAGAAGGATCGCATATAATGCATTGTCAAATCATACAACTTTGACAAAGACATCATTTCCTCATATGGTGATGTTGTCACAACGAAAAGAGGACAAGATGATCAAATCGTGGGTCAAAGAGAAGGAGATCAGGCAAAGAAGAGGAGTCATCAAAAGATCCAACACATAAGGAGTCCAAGTCCATAAGTTCTTCAAAAGGTGCATCCAAATCTTAACCAAAATCTTCAGGCAAGTCTGCTCAAGCAGAGGAGCATGGTCAAAAGGTTGATGATTTAGAAGAACAATCACATCAAAAGTTCAACACAGGGAGATGATGATATGTAATTCCTTACGAGACAACTAGAGCGATGCAAGTACCGTGGAATTTCTATTCAAAGTTCTCTAACATTCTGATCGTGATTGCACAACAAACGAATTGCTGTACAAACGACCACATCAACTATGGATCTCACAACTGCTCAATGCTACAAGGCATTCAATCTTCTTTTTATGAGTTTTCTGGGCTACTCCTTATAGATCGACTTCTCTGCCTTCATAATGCATCGGCTCAAAATTGAAAATCTGACTCAAGAAGTATTGATCGGTCTAACCTATGATCATATAAAAGGCACGTGCAAGAGTGTAGTGGAATTGGAGTACCACTTGGAAGAAGTCTTTAAAGCTACCAATGATCGATTAGACTGGCACAATCCAGAAAGGAAGCCATATCCCCATGATCTCAGCAAGCCCCTACCTTTAATTCAAAATGAATGAGGTCGTCAAGTTATTCCTTGGGATTACTTCATCAACAACGATCTCGAATATTTGAAAGGCGGGAGCACAAGTCAGAAATACACCACTTCCGTCACCAAGATGAAGGCGACTGATTATGGTCAAGTAAAATGGATAGAAGACAAGGTTTCTAGAATATAGAGTCTGGTAAAAGTTGTCTACGACAAGCATGCTTACTGGGGAACTTATCACTGAGGTCCAAAACGTCAGAAATTCTATGGATATGCTACCAACATGGAATTATCAAAAGACGTCTACTCCAGACACATGATTATTGTAGTAATTAGTCTCAAGATTATGCAGTTTTTTGGTTACAGTCATCTGGAAGAGATTATTGTTCGAAGACAAGACGATCAGCTATACAAGTTTAGAGAAGGCGACTTCAAAAGACTTCGTCGACAAGACATTGAAGATTTGTTACTTCTCCTTGTTTAAGATAAGCTATCCAACCTCAACATAGAAGAACGGTATGCTCTGAATGTGGCTTCAAGAATGTTTACTCGACGTATTGTAATTCAAGAACATATGGAAGATCTATAATTAGGAATCGAAAGCTACCAGAAGAAGATCAACCTCAAAAAGCCAGACATATACCATTCAGATCTTAAAAGAATGACTCCTTATACTGATTATCCTGATATCCAAGGCATTATCTATGAAGATGAAATGAACATAAATCGTCTGATGCGCACTGATGAACTTCATAAGTTCAGTGATGGCACACTAAACCATGTACATACTGCTCTCAATGATATTGACCAAGGGATTGATATGGATTACTTGCCTAAGAGAAAATGGAGTAAACAAGACAAGCAAAGAGCTCGTGTGATGATCAAGGCTATCGATAGGAAGCTCAGAGATAGAAGATTGATGTGATATTTAGAAAAGTTTATTGGTGGAAGACCTTACGGGGAGACTTACCGCTGCTGGAAAGGACCATATGATATATCATATGATGTTCTCATATCTCAAGTCAAACCTCGTATATAATATACTTGTGAATATGTAAATAAGTAGTATAGACTTATGGTGATAATAAGGAGTGCTCGAGTACAAAATTTTCAAGAATTTCTTAGTAAATTCATTTTTTTTTCAAATTCTTGTACTCAACACTGTCTTATGTACCCTTAAATATTAAGGGGGAGCATTAAAATGTTCCAATAATCGGCTTGATTAATAATTAGACATCCTTTCCCTAAAACCATGAATATTTGAATCAATTGATATCCAAAATATCAAGAGATTTGACATTTTTGATAAGGGGAGAAGATGTGATTAAAATATATGATTAAAAAATGTGATTTTAAGATCTCAAGTGTACGCTTTCCCATATATGTGCTAAACTCTTTCGATTAATCGATGCACATATATATGGGGGAGCAAATGGTTAAGTGTTGGCAGAAATGTAGAAGTACCAAAGACCGACCATTTAATTTACTGTATTGGAGTGATAAGGTGGTTAAGTTTAGGTATTCATTCCCATGATCCAGCCAGAACCGGAGGGATCTACCCAGGGATATTCTACTAGATAGTGTAGTAGTCCTTAGGTATGAAAAAAGGAGTAAAAATGAGAATAAGGGAAAAGTGCCAACTGAGATGGAGCTAGTACTGGAACAAACCCAACAACGTACTAGTTATGAAGTCTTGGTAAGCGCTGAAGGGGTTAAAGAATTAAAAAGAAAAATTAAGATAAAGGGTGAAAAGAAAGAAGCCTCCCTTACACTTAGGCAGAAACCGGGTCAATACATCTGCTGTCAAGAATCACAAAAGATGATTGCTGACATTGAAGACTAACATCATGGACCCAGTGATGCAATGCACAACCCTCCCTAGCCACTCAAAATCTCTTAAAAGATTTTTGTTTCATTTCGCACGGAGACTTAACACATAATCTATTGACTTTCTCACTCCGAGTCAGTTGCTATTGAAAAGGTGGCAGTCAGCTTCAACCTCTGATCTCTAAAACTAAAATGCACTGTTAAGTCTAGAGCTAAGAGATCATCAATTAATCTCGTTAGGACACATTTCCAATTCTCTTATCTTTCACACATTGTGGAAACAAGACTATCCTAAGAGTCCTACGTATTATCCTTGTGATATTGCCAGAACATACGAGTGAAACGAAGGTTTTCACAATGAAGATGGAAATCCTGCTAGAGCCTACATTAAACAAGCTCTTGGTAGGTGACTTGTGCGATTCTACAAGAATC
>BQNB010103128.1:1006-24096 GCA_026074375.1 Tanacetum coccineum | reverse complement strand
TTCGGGAACTTATTAATGATAATACTTCAGTTGAAAGTATTATATTGATGATGCATTTTATTCTTATTTAAGACAATGTTTATATATATATAATGAAAAATATTTTTGTATTTTTATATTTTTATAATAAGAAAATAACTTCCCGAGGAAGGGTCTTCAAGGCACAACAAACTTCAACTCGATAATCGTCTCACGGCCTCCCCGGCAACATCGCCATTTTAATAACCAAAGATTTCTTACTATATATAAATATAATATAAATATATAAATATATAATAGTAATCAATAATTATAATTCAATTATAGTATACGTATTCCGAAAGACTCAAAGAAATTACTTTTGACCAAAGTAAAGTCAAAAATCTCCCGGGTTGTTTCCCGTCGAGGCGTGAATGGAAAATCGAGTTTGGTTTGGGAATTGTGCTTGAAAGATAAAAGATTTGATTGGATTCTATTTCTATAATTAAAAATGCAAAAACAAGTAAAAGAGACCCTAAAACGAAAACAATTTAAGTTAAAACTGAAAATGGAAACGTAAAAACGCGACTTAAAAACCTAAATTTATCAAAATTAAATCCTAAAATGATTTTTTTTAAGTTTTAATAAACCCTAAGTGACTAAAAACTAAGAATAAAGAAAACTAGACTAAAAACGAAAGTATTTTGAGCTTAAAAACACGAAAAACGAGAACGGGATCAAAACCCGTTCTTTAAATAACCAAATTGAGAAATTTTAACCCTACGAGTGCGAATTTATTTTTCCTAGGTCCTAATTGATAAAAGAAAATTTTGAAAAAAAGAATTTTATTTTTTTGACTTTTATTTTATTTTTATGAATTAAAACAGTTTTAATAAAATAAATTGATTGAAAATACTAAATTAATTCCTAAAAATCTAAAAAATTCAAGGAAAGTAGATTAACTAAGGCTGAATCTAGGAAAAATAAGAAACTGGAAAAATTGCTTATAAATAAGCCACAAAGGGCTGAAAAGCAAAGAAGGAAACAAGGCTTATGTAATTAATTTGGTAGAATCCATCAGGTGAAAAGACCCAAGGGCAGTGGTTAGTGTGTGTGCATTGGGGTCACAGGTTCGAAACCTGTGGCTTCCCTTTTTGTAAAAACTATTTTTTTTATTTCTTTATGGAAAATCTTAAAGACAAGACATAAATAAGCAATTCTTAAAACTACAACTTTTTATAAAACTTAATAATTAATCTAGAAAAAGCACAAATAAGCTGACAGTTTGATTTTTTTATACTAAATTCTAAAAAGCAAAATTGTTAAGCCATTTAAGGCAAAATAAGCTAAGGAAATTGAGAAATAAGCAAGAACACATTATCTACCATACCTAATAAGCAAGTTAAAACTAAAATAAGCAAATACAAATTGGCAGAAACGCTAAAAAGCAAATAAGCAAAAGGGGTCAATATTGCTAACTGCTATGCTTTTTAAGGCAACATAAGCAAGTTAAAATGGGAAATAAGCTAAAGCGGATAAGCTACTATACCTAGTAAGCAATTAGAAGCAAAAATAAGCAAAGGAAAAACAAGTAAAAAAGTTAAATAAGCAATAAGCAAAATGGGGCAAAACAGGAGACAAATAGCCTAAGGACACTTTTTGGGCTTGAATTTAAGCTCAAAGATGAATCCTTATGGCTATGGGGAATATATGCCCTTAATGATTGACCTATAGGCTTCTAAATTCAGCAATTAAATGGATATTTGAAAAACTTATAAGCCAAGAAAAAGGGGGTATGAAAAGCACAAATCACAATGATTGCTTCTTTTTGGTTTTCTTTTTAAAGGACAAAGGCATATGCAGGCCTTAATTTTAAGCAAGAAAGATAAGTTAAAACTATAAAGTAAGCTAAAACAGATGTAATCTACCCCCTAATGAGCTTATGCTCCAAAATACAAACTCTAAAATCTATTTTAACTATCCTAAATATCAGATTAAACTATGGCCTTTTTTTTAAAACTAAAAATATGACTTGACAAGTTTTAGGCTTAGAAAGTAAATGGCAATTGCATACTTAATGGTACTCCTTTCTACTGCATTTGGGATTAAAAACAACAATGAAACACTCTTTAATGCCACTTAATCAATAACTTATCAAATAAGCTAATTTGAAAAACTAAAAGACCATAGATTATAACAATGATTGCCTAGGACTTAAAAAGAGACTCATGAAAAATTAACAAAACCTTCCAAAAAAAAAATAAAAAACAAAAAACACAGATTAGAATCACTTAATGAAGCTAGTTAATCTTGGCTTGGTGACCCAAACCAATGAAAACACAGAATTGACCCATTTTTACCCTTGTTCCAAACACTCCTTAAAGAAGTGGATACATGAAAATAAGTTAAAACAGGTTAAGCAAAGCATCAAACAAGAACTAATATGCCATATAAGACCGAATAAGCAATAAAACCAAAACAGAAATAAGCAAATATAAGCAGAATTTAAGCAATGAACAGTTAATGCATAAAAATAAGCTAAAATAGAAAATAGGAGTGTACCTTGATCCCTTGCTCAAAACAGGGATAAACTTAGACCTGTTAAGCTCTACCTACCCAGCTTATTCAAAAAGCAACTATATAATAACCCATAAGCTCTTCCTTTTTAAGCTTATCTTCCAAAGGCTGTGGTAGTTTAGAGTGGTGATTTTTTTTGGTTTTTGGTAAAAAAAATTTAAGTGCTTATACAAGCTTAATGAAAACATATTATGTAGAACTCAAATAAGAGCTTGTAAGAACAATTCCAAACATATGATTCACTTAAACATAAAAACAGCTTTATGACAATAAAAACTTAAATTTCATTAATTCATAAAACTTTTACAAGACTTAAAGGAAGTTACAAGAAACTGATTAAAAGCTAAAAATGTACATAGAACTAAGCTGTTAAAAACTTAAAAATATATTAAAAAAACTACCCCTCGCCCCATCCTTTTTTCCTTTCTCTGTCTTCGTTCTTATTTATATAAGCTGTGAATGTTATTCATTGTGTGCGAGTTGTGTTTTTGCCAGAGAGGTAACCAAACGCAACATTGGACCCTTTATCTTGAGTAGTGCCCAAGTTCTTCAATCTTGTCCCTTGATTCGTATAGCCAATGGGGTGGTTTGGGATTGCCAAAGTGGCATTGGATTGTAGTGAGGTGGGGGGAGTGGGATAGTGATGGTTTGTCTGGTTATGGTAGGTAATGGATGTTGGCGGGAAAAGTGGGGGAGATGTACATTATTATAGGCAGGGTGTGATTTGGGAGTTTGGCAAATTTGAACCTTGAAAGTGTATAATGGATTTGCAATACACGTCCTTGTTTGTCATCGAGTTATGTAAGGGTTTGCACCGTTAGTCCGGTGTAAAGGGTAAAAGGTATTAATTGTTAACGACTGTTAGGGGGATATAAGGGTTGGGCCAGGTTTTATATATGTTGGGCCTATTTGGTTTTTTAATAAAAAGGGATTGGGGTAGTTTTAAATTTGGGCTTTTTGATAGTATATAAATACTATTGGGCTGACCCGGCCCATTAACTCGGGTACGGGTTGGCCCATTTTATCATGATAGGGTTCCGGGTTTGTTTTTCCATGCTCTTTCCAATGCAGTATCCCGGGGTTGACTTTGACTTCGTCTTGAATTTATTAAATGCACAAACGTTGTCAAGTCGATCCAAAAATGTTCGTTTTAGCTACGTTTTCAATCCTTTTATACCTTTGGCTTTGGTTTTTCGCGCTCTATCCAATTCCGGTCTCGGTTTTGTCTGGTTTGGCTTTGTTTTTGTCCTTTAGTGAATATCCGGTACCTGCACAGTACAAATACAAAAACAAGCATATTTATGGCATTTATTGTGCGTTTTTGGTCATTTAGGGTCGGTTTTAATGAAAAATGGTATGTGTAATTAAGCACATACCAGCAAACCCAAGCGAGGCCCAGCATAAGTTTATCCCGTCTTTTACCTCGACACGTTGCCATCGATGATTTCCATCAAATATTGCGTATTTTTTGGCACTTCGAGACCTTCGTTTTCTTTTTGTCGTTTCTGATTTTATCTTTATACAAATAAATATTAATTTGATGGAGCATCATTTTTTTATGGAGTCGTGTAAGATGTGCAAGGTGGTATATGTATATATATGTGTGTTGTCATTGAGATGTGTAGTCTTGGAAGTAAGTACATGTGTGAAAGGATGCAATTATAATTATGGGTGGCCAACATAATTATAAAGGTATCACACACGTGGACTTGTGACCATGATTGCATTGATCGGTGTTTACTTGTTAGGTGGTAGTGTAAGATGTTGTATTATGTGTGGTTAGGATATGGATAGTTGTGTAGTTAGTAAGTTTCCCTTCTATCTATCGCTTGCAGATACCCCGAATACCTATTATTGCTACTATTATTATTGTTGGGTCTGTTTGTTTGCTCAATACTTCATTTGGATTTCTAACTCTAAGTTTAGCATCCCTTGCTCGTACCATGCTAGTACGGATGTCCTATCTTTCCTATTCGGTGTCTTGATGGATATTGGTTGTTTGGATCTGTTTCTTTGGATATTGGTGCGTTTAATTGGTTCTTTCGTTGCATTGATTACTCGTATAAGTATCAAAATTTTATTTTAAGCACTAATTGTACCTAACATATTAGTGTAGATCATTACTCCGTTCTTTATATATCCTTTAGTTTTTGTAACATGTTGCGGCATGTCAGTACCGACATTTTTCTATGGTTTTTCTTTTGATCGTGAGTACGGATGAGTCTTCATGTTCTTCCCTTTTGGTTCGTAATGTATTTGTATGAATTTCTCTTGTGCGTGTTCGCTTCACTATTATTCTGACTATATGGTTCCTGGTGCATTCTTTCGCTCTCAAACAATAAAATTGTGTTAAAGTATTTACAGTATTTTACAATCCCTTTTGGTATTACGATGTCCTTTGTTTCAGTAAAATATTTTAAATTAATGTCGAATTATAAAAACCTTTTTGAAGTATATCTTGATGGTGTTTGGGGAAAACTATTTTTGAAATGATTTTATGAATATGTTATGACTTCGCTTTTATGTGAATGTCTCTTTATTTTTATGAAAACTATGTTTACAATGATTTTTATAAAATGATGTGATACAGGTTGACTGTCAGTACCATGTTTAAAATGATCTTTATGAATAAAATATGTTTAAAATGATTTTTATATTTAAAACGACTTTCTTTATTATTTAAAGTGATTTTTATAAAAACATTATTTAGTTGATTCTTTCGAGTAAAGTCGGTTATTGGTATAAGAATTCTATCTTTTCATTTATCAATCTTGATATGTATTGTTATTCGTTATGTGTTTCTTTTGTCGTGGTACGCTTGTTGATTCTTTCGTTTATGTTTTCTATCGGTACATATATTCTATCTTTTCTTTTAAGGATTCTTATGACATTTGATCCGCATCTATTTGCATATGTGAAATCACTTAGATGTTTTCTAGCCTTTGATTCGAGTTTCGTTTGCTACCCTATTCGATAGTTCGTAACCCTTAGGATTTATTTGGTATACGTTTTATTCGACCAAGTCACTCTCTGTGGGGAGCACCTATGTTGTTCAAGAAGAAGGACGGTTCATTTCAAATGTACATAAACTATCGAGAGTTGGGTAAGCTGACCACCAAGAATCTCCCTAGGATCGACAACTTGTTCGACCAGTTACAAGGTTCATAATTATTTCTCTAAGATAGATCTTCGTCCCAGTTATCATCAGCTAAGTGTACACGAAGTAGATATTCAAAAGGTCGCATTTAGGACGTGGTAGGGACACTTTGAGTTTAAGGTTATGCCTTTTGGGTTAACCAATGTACCAGCGGTATTCATGGACTTAATGAATCGGGTGTGCAAGCCATAGTTAGATAAGTTTATCATTGTGTTTATCGATGATATTTTGATATACTCGAATTCTAAAGAGGATCACGAGGTTCACCTGAAGATAGTTATGGAGCTGCTCAAGAAGGAGAAGTTGTTTGCCAAGTTTTCTAAGTGTGAATTTTTGCTACAAGAAGTACATTTTCTCGAAAACCTAGTTAACAGCAATTGTATTTACGTAGACCCTAGTAAGATGGAAGAAATGAAGAATTGGAAAGTACCTAAGACGCCATCTGAGATACGATTATTTCTGGGATTGGCAGGTTACTATCGATGTTTCATCCCGAATTTTTCTAAGATTTCTAAACCCCTTACGGCACTGCCGCAGAAGAATAAAAAATACTAGCAGAGCGCAGAACAAGAAGAGGCTTTTTAGACTTTGAAGGACAATTTGTGTAATGTACCAATATTGTCGTTGCCTAATGTATTAAAAGATTTTGTAGTTTATTGTGGTGCGTCGAATTAAGGATTTGGATGTGTATTGATGCAAAGAGGCATGGTAATTGCATATGCATCACGACAACTAAAGAATCATGAGAAGAACTATACCACTCATGATTTGGAGTTAGGTGTGGTAGTGTTTGCTCTTAAGACTTGGAGGCATTACTTGTACGGGACAAAAAGTGTTATCTACACGGATCATAAGAGTCTACAACATATATTTGACCAAAAGAAGTTAAATATGCGCCAAAGAAGATGGATTGAATTTTTTAGTGACTATGATTGTGAGATTCGCTACCATCAGGAAAGACGAATTTGGTGGCTGATGTGTAAGGGAAGAGTGAAACCGAGACGAGTGCAAGCAATGTCTATGACTATTCAGTCTAGCATTAAGGATAAGTAGTTGGTTGCTCAGAGTTAGACGTCTGAGGCAGAGAACGAGTCAGCAGAAATGTTGCGTGGCCTGGATCAACAAATGTAAAAGAAGGAAGATGGTGGTTTATACATTACGGATCAAATTTGAGCTCCATTGGTAGGACGTGTAAGGACATTAATTATGGACCAGGCTTATGCATCGAGGTACACGGTACATCCAGGAGCGGATAAGACATACTATGACCTTAGAGATATGTATGGTGGCCAGGTATGAAGAGAGATATAGCTACATACATTAGTAAGTGTTTAACTTGTTCAAAGGTGAAGGCTGAACATCAGAGACCTTCAGGTTTTATACAAAAACTAGAGATACTTGAGTGGAATTATCATGGATTTTATCACTAAGTTTCTGAGGTCAAGTAGGGGGATGACGTAATTTTGGAAATAGTCGATAGACTGACTAAGTCAACCCATTTTCTAGCTATACGAGAATATTACAAGATGAGGAGTTGTCAATGATTTATATTAATGAGATAATAGCAAGGCATGGAGTTCCAATGTTAATCATCTCATGTTGTGATGGAAGATTTACTTCACGGTTTTGGCAGACGTCGCAGATTGCGTTGGGAACACGACTAGATATGAGTACGGCTTATCATCCTCAAACGAATGGACAAAGTGAGCGTACCATTCAGACTTTGGAAGATATGCTGGGAGCATGTGTGATTGATTTTAGAGGTATTTGGGATACTCACCTACCTTTAGCTGAGTTTTCTTATAACAATAGTTATCATTCGAGTATTTAATGTGCTCCATTTAAGGCATTGTATGGGAGGAAATGTACGTCGCCTGTTATTTAGGCTGAAACTAGAGAAAATTAGTTGATTGGACCAGAGTTGGTACAAGAGACGACTGATAAGGTGGTATTGATTAAGGAAAGACTTAAAGCGACTAGAGATCGTCAAAAGAGTTATGTCGATAATAGAAGAAAGCCTTTGGAGTTTGAAGTTGGTGATCAAGTATTTTTGAAAGTATCACCTTGGAAAGGTGTAGTACGTTTCAGGAAGAAATAAAAGTTAACACCTAGATATGTAAGACCATTTGAGATTCTGGAAAGGATAGGTCATGTAGCTTATTGTTAAAGATCACCTCAAGTATTGAGTGGTGTTCATGATACGTTTCATGTGTCAAATCTAAAGAAGTGTTTGGCGGATACAAATTTAGATGCGCCACTAGGAGAAGTTAAGATAGACAAAACTCTTTGTTTTGTTGAGGAACCTGTAGAAATTATGGATCGTGAAGTTAAGAAGTTGAAACGTAGTAGGATCCCGATAGTTAAAGTTTGTTGGAATTCTAAGTGTGGACCTGAGTTCACTTAGGAATGAGAGGATTTTATGAAAGATAAATATCCGAATTTTTTTGTTGATCGGGTTGATGCGTCTACTAGTTAATTTTCAGGACGAAATTTCCCTAAGGAGGGGATACTGTAACAACCGAGATTTAGCGAGGTTAGTTTAAACGTTAGTGTTAGCTTATCTAGCTTTGTGTGTTGGTTTTATGTGCTAAGATCATTTTGGTGTTATATGTTGTGTGATATATGTGTGTTTGAGATAGTAGATATAATTGATTTAGTCATTTCATTTGTGATAATGATTTTAGAAGTATAATGGTTCTGCTATTTATACCGTTAGTAAGATGAAGGAAGTATGAATAGTTGAATTTTGAGTTAAGGTTAATTAGTGAATTATGATTTATAATTTATTTGGGAATTTAATAAATAAGTATAATGAGAAAAAAATATTCTTTAGTAATATAAGTGTTTGTATTTCAAATATTTAATTATTTAAGGGTTTTAATTAAATAAGTAATAAATAGTTTTGTTTAAAAAGAAGAGGAATATATATATATATATATGTATATATATATATATGTATATATATATATATATGTATATATATGTATGTATATATATTGTTGAAAATCGTTTAGCCCATCTAGGATCGTTTTACAGATAATATTGAACACGCAGCGGAATAATAAGAAAGCAATATTATCAAACAAGGTTTTTCATTGAACGATTCCTATTTACCCCACACTATAACATGGGGTTACACATCTACTAGTGAAACTAACAACTAACTATATACAAAACACACACACTTGTAAATCCAACTCTCCATTGGAAGAAGGGCGTGTGTTTTCTATGACGGATATGATTATTCTAACGACCACCTTTTTAAAAGGAGAAAAATTTTCCCCCTCTCTTATATCCTACGAGATCCTAGGGTTTGTTGTTACAAGAAATCCTAATTAACATAGAAGTCCTACCTTTTCACTTTAGTCCTCCATACTTTGAAGACCTTCTTTAATTGCGACTAGATCCCGTTTTGTTTGATTCCTTGTTTTTGCATCTTGTTTCATTCTTGTATTTACTTTGTCTCATCAAATCAATTATACTGGAATGTATAATTCCCACAATCTTCCCTCATTTGATGAATGATCAAAACAAACAAATCGATGTACGAACTTTCCCATGACTAAGAGAAGTTGAGATGTAATCATCTCCTGAATGAAACAAATCTTCCTTTGTAGATACTTCCTCCTTACTTATGAACAGGCCACCACACATAATAAGATGCAAATCAATAAACTTGTAATCTTCCTTCCCCTTTTTGTAATCATCTAATGAGGTCTTCTGTAGAAATTGCAACTTGGATCATAACAGTACAAATCTATATACCACAAACTACTAATCCAGCGGTTCCAATACACAAAATACCCTCCATGAAGCATATCCGAAAAAATGACTTGAGCATAGCAATTATAAACTAGCAGTATAAGAATTGACTACAGACTTTAACGAAACACTCAAATAGTCTCCTCAAGTGGTGATGTAGATGGATTAACACCAGTAACAATAAGCTTCCCCTGAAACCAATATGTTTACCATTTCTTGAATCTTCAAATTCTGTAGGCTCTTTGTAGTAATCACTGATGAAGAAAATAGAGTATAACGAATTTGATGAAGAAGTAGAATCTCCCAAACTTGTGCCTTATATCTTGTACTATCCACGACGTTGAGCTCATACTCCTAATGTATAAGCAAACCGCGATCTCTTGACAAAATCCTCATTCTCTATAATGAGACACTGAGTACAATAACGTAACTCCTTCAAGTGATAGCGAATGTGAGCATTGAGCACCTTAAGAAAAATCACACATTCCTAGATTTTGCAAGTCTTCGTCACCATACAAAACAAACAAGTTACCTCCTGCTAAAAGGTATGATAAGAACACGCATCTGTGAAACTCAACTACAACATCAAATGAGTGATAATCAACTGTCTTCGTAATCACATCTTCAAATAATCTCAAAAACGAGCCTTTTAAATGTTTAAGAACATTTAAAAATCAATCCGTTAACTTCCCCTTAAACGAAGCATTCGAGATCCAAATCCATCCAAAAATCAAAATTCATGTATTACCCGATATCTGATAAAGCAAGCAGTACGTTCTAAGTAATCGGATAACACTAGCGGTAACTTATCACAAACACAGCGTACTTTGATCTTTCTCAGTTGGTACTTTGCTCTTTTTCAGCGGTACTTTGATCATTTCAGCGTACTTGCTCACAACGAGCATACTGGATATATGGGAGCAGTACCTTGAATAATGAATAGCAGTACAATTTCATATACCACACAGTACTTAGATTTGCTCCAGCAGTACTTTCATATTCTTGAGCAGTACCTTCAAGAACTTCATCAGTACCTTCATGAACTTTAGCAGTACCTTTACATAAGCGAATCCAAAACCCTTCTTTTCTGCAACCAATTCGTCATATCATAACTTTTTATCAAAAGCTTATCTTGACGATCGCTCTGGTCAGATTGTAGTATATATCTGTGAACCTCCGTTCAAAAGTTCGTGACGACCAAACGTTAACGAATGATTATGGACCGTTTTACCCAAGGCTGCCCAAAAGTGACGCGAACATAAAAACCATATACGAATTTACGGTTTCTTCTTCATTCTTCGACCATAAAACCTTGAATCCTAGATATCAAGAGCAACCCGCTCTGATACCACATGTTGAAAATCGTTTAGCCCATCTAGGATCGTTTTAACAATAATATTGAACACGCAGCGGAATAATAAGAAAGCAATATTATCAAACAAGGTTTTTCATTGAACGATTCCTATTTACCCCAACCTATAACATGGGGTTACACCAACTACTATGGTGTACTAACTAACTAACTAATATACAAAGCACACACACTTTGTAACAGACTCTCATTGAGAAGTCGTGTTGACGATGATGGATTGATTAATGCTACGACCATAGGAGCTCTTTATATACTAGAACTCCTAGGTTTACAAGAACCTAATTAACATAGAGTCCTACTTTTGGCACTTTATTCCGCCATACTTTGAAGACTTCTTTATCTTGAGACTTGGAATCCCGTCTTGTTTGATCGTTTTGAATCTTTTTCATTCTTTATTTACTTTGTCTCATAAAATCAATTATACTGAAATGTAATAATTCCCAACATATATTTTTAATACTATGTAGTATATAAAGGTATGTATATATATGTATGTATAATATAATGTCTGTATATGATATTATATGTATATATATCTGCATATAATATATATATATATTATATATATATATATATATATATATATATATATATATAACTATATATATATATATATAATATATATAATTAAAATATATCCCAAAAGAAATTAAGATATATATATATATATATATATATATATATATATATATATATATATATATATATATATAAATATTTTAAGTATTAAGGTTTTAATAAAATAAGTAATACATAGTTTTGTTTAAATATGGAAGAAGAATATATATATATTAGTAATATATAATATATCTAATATATGCCAAAATAATTAAAATAGTAATATATATATATATAATAATATAGTATAGTATATATAATATATATATATTATATATAAATTAATAATATATATGAGTATATATATATAATTTATCTATATATAATTTTTTAATTGTGTTGGTCAATACGGAAAGCTTTTAATAAATTTCTTTGAGCCTAAAATTAACTACAGGGAGTATACTTTTCAACAAAATTAGTTTCCTGAATTTTCAGTAAATGGAGGTCAGTCAAATTAATTTTACAAGATTCATTGTCAAATCTGAGTTTTCAGGTCAGATTATATAATATATATAGTAAATATAGTATATATATATATATATATATAATATATATATATCTAGTATATATATTATATATATATATATAGGGTTTGGATCAGCTAGAATAAAGGGGGGGAAAAGGGAGAAGATCAAGTTCAATTAGGAAACAAATCTTTTTGTTATTATCCAAAAACTAGTATAAATACACCTATAACCTTAAACCCTAATATCACTTTTTCTCCTCTCCCCTTTGTGTGTGTTCGGCCGGCCACAAGAAGAAACAAGGAAGAACAACAAAAATTTTCAAGAAATTCTAAGGTGTAGAATCATGTGTTTCGCGGTAAAAGGTTTTAGGTATGATCTATTAAATTAATTTTCTTTAATTCAATATATTGTAACTTTTAAATTGATAGAATTAGGGTTTTATAAAGATACAAAAAACATGTTGGTAAGATCATTAATAATCAATTAGGGTATAATTAATATCGTTTAGATGCGTTTAATTAGGTTTAATTGTTTTTAAATTCAGAATTAAAACTTGGCAGATTTTTAGGACAACTTGTAAGTGTCATAACTTGGTCATACGGAAAGCTTTTAATAATTTTCTTGAGCCTAAAATTAACTACAGGGAGTATACTTTTCAACAAAATTAGTTTCCTGAAATTTAAGTAAATGGAGGTCAGTCAAATTAATTTTACAAGATTCATTGTCAAATTTGAGTTTTTAGGTCAGATTTTGTATTGTGTTTGTGAGATCAAAAACCAAATCAAAACATCTTTTTAATTAATGAGGTTGCTACTGTAGTAAGTTCATGATGTTTATGATTTTACAGGATTTTTCTAGATTTTTATAAAAGGTATAAGTAGGTCTGGTCAAGCCATACTTTTTGGAGGTTGAATCAGATCCGTTTTTGGACACTTTGTGATGCTGGAATTTTTAAAAATAGTTAGACACCTTATTAATTTTTCAAAAAAAATTAATAGTCTCATAACTCATTGGGGTTGATGTGGATGCAATAAGAACGTCTAATAAGGTCATTTAGTATTTTATTAGCAGCCATAAAGTGACTATAAAGTTCTGCTATAATCTGAAAAACTTGAATAAAGGGATTTAACATATTTAGAGTATAAATAATGTATGGAAAATATGGTATAATATTTATAAGCATAGTATAGACATTATACGTCTATCAATTATAAGGTTACATATGCTAGGGCCATAAATCATTGATCATGAATAACCAATAGTCGTATTGTGTACATTTTTGCATGGAAATTATGTGCTCGTTCGTAAAGCTTGAGGTGAGTTTTCATAGCCCCTTTTTCTATGTTTTCTTTGGGTGAAAATGATACTAAATGTGTTTTGAAATGTTTTAAGTGTTGTGATAAATGTTTTTGTTATTTTGGACATTACTTGGTATTATTGCTTATGTGTATGATGTTTGGATCGGAAGGGTACACCTACCTAATGTGATGTGTATTTGGATCGGAAGGGTACGCCTACCTAGTGTGATGAGTTTATGGATCAGAAGGGTACGCCTACCCGGGATGGATCGGAGGGATACGCTTATCGCATGTTTGTGTGGTACATTCTTGATGAGCTTGGTTGCTAATAGTGCTAGTGCTAATATAAGTCCGAATGTGTAATTAAATGTGTGATGATTTTAAATTGATGCATTTGTGTATAATATTCTTGTATGTTCTAATGTTTTTAAATCACAACAAGAGTAAGTGTTTTCCTTTAAACCTATGAATCTCACCAACATTATGTTGACGTTTTAAAGTATCATTTTCAGGTCAGCATAGTGAAGTTAAGGATGTTAAGATGCATGGCTAGAGAGACATTAGGAATTGCATAATGGAGTCTTCGTTTCTTATTTTTGTATTTTGGTTATTTAGTTTTATGATGACATTTATTTTAGATTTTTATTCTCAAGTATATGTATTGTGTGTGCGATTAACCTCAATACAAGATCCCTCTTATGTTTGGTATCGTCATAACACTTGGTTTTTAATATAATGCATTTGAGACATTCTCTATTGTTGACATCAATGTGTTGTGATGATGCTTTTCTTGTTATGCCTCGCGATTCCGCCTTGGCGGGGTGTGACAAAAAGTGTCTAGCAACTTGTGCCTTATTTGTTTTGGACTTAGTCTATTTGTTTCGTAATTTTTATTTAACAACAATTTATTTTCCTTTCTTAATCATTAACCTTAGGTTTTACTCGAACGAGGATGTGATCGAGTCATGCATGTCTATTCCGTCATTACGGCCATGTATGTGTGATTCAGCTACCTTGTTGGTTTATTACTTTTGGTGAAAGTTAGAAGATCTATACCCTATATCATTCCTCATCCTAACCCTTGGTTAAACTTAAATAAGGATGTGATCGAACACACATGTCTATTCCGTTGTTACGGCTATGTATGTGTGATTCAGCTGCCTTGTTGGTGTGGTACTTTTGGTGAAAGATTATTAGAATGATCAACCCTAAGGCTTATAATAAAAACCTATTTTACCTTTATAAACTTGTTACTCCTTAGCTCTAGTGGTAGAGATGTGTATCTTTGCCAAGCCTATGATAGAATACTCGTCACGATCGAGCAATTAAGCGAACTAGTTACATGTCACCACATAGATTAGTTGAGTGATTTGATTGTTTTTATCTACCTATTTCGTGAGGTGTTTGGTTGTGTACTTGTATTAGATCAAATAAATGCTTAAATAGAAAAATCCTTAGGGATACATTTTTATAAACTTCTAAAGGCTACTTGAGGACAAGTAGGATTCAAGTGAGGGGATACTTGATGACATGAAATAACGTTACTTTTATAGCATCATTTATCCCATGTAAATAACCCATTTTGTATAATTATTACAAAGAATTGTTACTGAATCATTTGTATTTAAGAATTGCTATAATTATGGAGTACTTGGTGAAGATTAGCTAAAAGGCACGCATTCTAGAGCTTAAACGAAGAAATATGAAGAAATTAATTCTAACATCCAATATGCCGTATCCATCAAGGAAGATATGGCGTATCTGTGCATGCACTTCACTAAAGACCATGAAGGAATGATGACCAATACACTGTATCTAGAGAAAATCTATACGCTGTATTCAAGATATAGTAATAAAATATTCTGGAAGATATTGAACGTGGTCCCTACTCCTAGAAACCCCCAATATGCCGTATTAACCTCAGTCAATATGCCGTATCGACCAAATTCCAGACCTTATAAATAAAAAACCTAAAAACGGGTTTTAAGGGTGCTAAATCATATTTTCGATACCTTACCATAAAAGTCGATTTTCAAAAGATAAGAAGATCAGAAGAGCTCGAGCATAGTAATTAATTCTATAGGAAACAACTTGTAATGTCCTATACTCTTGTAATAGTTTAGTTTTTGGTATCATTCATTAACTCGGTTAGTTTACCTTGGCTAAATTATTACTCTTGTATTGATTATGATGATTAAAGGCTAATACCTTCGGGTATTAGCCATTATTATGAAGATTTGAATATTTGGTTTTGTTTATATCGATTGCTTAATTTATCGTTGATTGCTTGTTTATGTTTATCATTTTATACTTGTTTACGTGCTTTTGTATGCGACCTATCATTCAACTGGATCTAGTGATACAGACTATGTAATATAGATGCCGAGATGGCTCTCCATATAGTAATTTATACATCTAGACGAATAGGATCATGAATAATAACCTATCTTTGCCTTTAGATTGTGAGCTTATTTGGACTGGCAGGTGACCCTTGGGATCAATGAGTACATTCTCAATTAATTGGTAAAGACTTGGTTAGTGGACTACTAGTGTATGAATTGCCTTTAAGCAGTAAGTGGGTAAAGTCTCTATGAGCTAGGGATTAACAAGATCACCATTGCTTTAATCCCTAAGATAGATTATAATCAGCAAATAAGGATGCTTTATGCAGATACGTTTAATTGTGATAAAAAATTTCGTATCTAGGTCTTAGGAAGAAGTAACCATTGCACAAAATAAACAAACTAACTTTTATCTTCTGTTGATTTACTTGAGTGTGTTATTGTGTCTTAAGTTGATTTTAGTCACCACAAAACCCGTGCTAGTCTCTCAGGCTGAAAACCCCCCATTATCCGTTAGATTTAGGATTAACATAGGTTTAGCATTGGTTTAACATAGAATAGAATTAACTTAGTTTAGATAACCAAAATATTAATAAATTCAAAGATTGTTTCTTGCTCTTAGTGATCGACACCCTACTTACCACGAAACTCCCATCTGACCTGGTACACTACCCGTTAAAGTGTTGTTTTTGGTAAAGTTGGCAAATTATAAATTTAATACTTGAAACATAAATTACAACTACACAATGACACATCAAGCAACCTATATCATACAAACACGGATTCGCTCATTAAGCTTTCTTAAGGAACTTAGGTTTAACAAAACTCATTTTACAATTACGATTAAGCATATTCATTATTTGAACTGATTAACCGGTTTTATATAAAATATCATCCAAAACCTTGACTTTGTTTTCAGAAGCAATGACCTTTTCAAGCAACCTATATCATAACTCGATGATACAGATGAGTTTTATAGAGTTTCTTGGCTCTAAATCATCTACAAAGAGTTTACTTTCCAAAATGTAGGCCTCGAGAGTTAAAAATAAGTGGAAGTTAGTCAAAATATTTTTACAAGATTCCTTGTTGAATCTGAGTTTTCGGGTCATATTTGAGTCATGTTTGTGAGGCTAAAAACCATATCAAAACATTTGTACTAATCATGAAATTGATGCTGTTATATGTTCAAGGTGTCTAGTAACTCCATTAATTTTTCTAGATTTTTTTGAAGTGTCATAAGTATTTTTAGAAAAATCAAACATTTTGGTGTGCGATCAGATCGAATTCTAAACAGTTTGTGATGAGGAATTTTTGAAAACTAGTTACACTTATTTTCTTCACTTGGAAAAATTCTAGTAGGTTTAGAACTCATTGAAGAGATTATATAAATGGTTTTTGGAAGTTAGATGAGGTCGTTTAGTATTTTATAAAAATTCATAAAGTGACCTTAATTTTCTGCAATAAACTAAAAATATGAACATTATTGTAAAACATAGTTAGAGTATAGATAATGTGTGGGAAACTTGTTGGGATGGTCTTGAATTTTGTTTCAAACATTAGGATCCATCAATTGAAGGTTACATGGTTAGGGCCGTAAAGCCTCGATCATGTGTAACCCGTATTATATGTTGGTGTAGATCTTTGCTTGTATTTCTGTGCGTGCGTGTGAACTTTGAGGTGAGTAATCGTACCCCCATTTTCTTATGTTTTTCTTGGGGTGGAAATGATACGAAAATGTTTTTGAAATGTTTGATTGCTTTGATAAATTGGTTTTATATGTTTTTGTAGAACATCAATCGCACGATAATCTATAAATGGAATGAAAGAAATCTAGAGAGAGATAGATGGTTGGATACTTCTAGTGAGAGAAAGAAACATGTAATAGCAAAAATGTGAAATGAACTAACACCCTCTCCATAGGATGGGGAGGGCTTATATATGTCTTACAAGGGGCCAGATATGGGCTTAGTGTCCCATGGGTTTTGCCCAATTAGCTTACTTTTACAAAATGTCTAACTACGAGCTACGAAATACATTTTAGGAACGACCGAGACTTTTTCGTATTTCTAACAATCTCCCCCTAAAGGAGGTCACTCTATTTTACAAAAACTTAAACTTAGCCATGTTGCTCGTAGTCTTGACTCTTTATCTTTATCTTTATCTTGTTAAGTGTGTAATGAACTTTTGACTTTAGGCTTGAGCTTGTCCCTTTAGCTTGACATGTATGTGATCTTGAGCTTCTTGAGATCATCAGCTAAAAGTCATCTCTTTTCATCATCTTGTAATCTATTGCTCTCTTGTGATCTTGTGATCTTGTGACCTTTAGACCGACATGCTTATACCTTTCTTTATCTTCAAAAAGCTTGTATAATCATCTTTCTTAAAATTCTTTAACTTTAACACTTCTTGACTTCAAGGAAGACGTGCAGTATCAGAGTAGCAGAATTATTTTGAAACATGTACTTGAGCTTTCATAATGTCTTTACATATGTCGGTCGGGTATGAGCATGTGACTATGAATTTGACTCATATTGGACTAGATGCTTCCACCATCAGGAATACGTGAAGGTATAGGTTAGTGATAATCAACAGATATGGACGAAAGTGTCTTTGTCATTTTGTTAAATACTGTTGCAATAACACGGTTCCCCGTTAATCAGTATAAATACTGCATGTAATCCGGTAGAATTTTGAAGAATCTCCTTGACAAGGCTTTGCAGCTGCACTAGCTGTTCTCATTACTAGAGCGTCTCAAAGTAGACAATACGGCATGAGTGAACCAGTGAGTTACTGTCTCATCGATTGAATCAAAAATTGATTTGAAAATCAATCGATGTGTTACTTGCTAAAGTGGTTTTACAACACATCAAGAGTTTTATACATTTCAAAATTTGTCAACGGTCAATTCATAGTCTGGACCGAATCGATTCTAGTGTCACAAGTTGATCCATATAGGATCTCATAATTCACCTACCGCAGAGTTTGTTTGATGTTGGCTCTGGAAGGATTTCCTTCGTCATTGTGAATACTTAAGTATCACTCTGATGTTGTGGCAATATCACAAGGATAATGCGTAGGACTCTTAAGATATTTCTTGTTTTCATAATGTATGAATAACAAGTATGTTTTGAATTAGTGCCCTAATAAGATTTATGGATGATCTCTTTTATGGCTCTAGACTCGATAGTGTACTTTGGCTTTAGTAATCAAAGGCTGGAGCAGACTGCTACCTTTTCAATACCAACTAACTCGGAGTGAGAAAGTTGATAGAAATGTGTTTAATCTCCATGAGAAATGAAACAAGTGTCTTTTAAGAGACCTTGAGTGGCTAGGGAGGGTTGTGTTTTGCATCACTGGGTCCATGATGTCTATCTTCAATATCAGACAACAGCTTAGTGTTTCTGATAGCATATGTATTGACCTAATTTCTGCCTAAGTGTCTAGAGGGCTTCTTTCTTTACACCTTTTTTATTTACATTTCTTTTTAATTCTTCAACCCCTTCAATGCTTACCAAGACTTTATCACTAGCACATTGTTGGGTTTGTTCCAGTACTAGCTCTGTCTTAGTCGGCATTTCCCCCTTTTTCTTATTTTTACTCCTTTTGTATCATACCTAAGGACTTCTATTCTATCTAATAGAATGTCCCTGGGTAGATCCCTTCCATTCTGGATGGATCATGGGTACAAATACCTATACTTAACCACCTTATAACTCTGATAAAATTAAGTACGTGGTCAATCTTTTGGTATTGTTCTCATTATCTTTAAAACATTTTGGAATAACTATATAAATTAATAAATATAAAATATATAGTATAATATATAAATAAAAAATATATATATATATATATATATATATATATGTATGTATATATATATATATCAAAACATTCGTACCTTGATAGTTTTTACGTTCAAAAAAGCTCCCCCTCAACACATGCATCGATAACCGAAATTGTTTAGCACGGTGTGAGAGGAGTCCGCAATTGAGTCTTTATTGATCACTTATTACAAGTTCCATATTTTAATCACATTTTCTCCCCATATCAAAAATGTTAAATCTCTTGATATTTTGTATATCAATTGATTCAAATATGTTTAAAAACTGTTTGGGGAGAAAACTGTTCTGATTAATAGCAAGCCTTAGTAGAAATATTTTAATGCTCCCCTTAATTCATGAGGGTATTATATATATATAGTGTTGAGTACGTTAATTTGAAAGATTTTGAATTTATTGAAAAATTCTTGAAAATTCATACTCAAACACTATATAAGCCTATTTTACTAGTCTATACTACTTATTTTACATATTCACAAGATAGATAATGAGATTGGACCTATTATGAAAGAAGACAGAGTATGACAAAATCATACTGTCCTCTACATCAGCTTGTAGTCCATCTCTAGTTCCCTTGCACCAACTAATCTTTCTAAATTTCTGAGGATCTGCCTTTCCAGCATCTTCTTGTCAATCAACTTTACCATGAAGCTTGATCGTCTCTTATCTGTGTCTGACCATTTTCTTCTCGGCATGTCTTTGTTATAGCCAACTCAAAAATTGAGTAGCCTGTGGTAAAGAGTGTCATGAACTTTCCATCTGAGAACTTGTAGAGCTCATCATCTCGTATCGGTCTCTTCTGGTAGTATAAGTCTTCATAGAAGACTCCTGGTGGTTTATATGATGGTGTGTATAGTTCTTTGGCAGAAATACCTAGAAAGTCCTTTTAGTGCTTGGTGATATTGAGCTTCTTTTGGTAACTTTCCACACCTATTTGAACATCTTTGATTCTCTTCTTGATGACGAGACTTCTGGTGTACATACATAGTGCCACCGCCAAGTCAACAATAACTTCACCATCGAAATGGAATAGCTTGTGTTAAACAACAAGAAGTAGCATGTCCTCAATTTATTCAAGTGTAGATTGACAAAGTCACCTTCTTTGAACTTGTATAGTTGACGATAACCTCTTCTCATCATAATTTCCTCCAAATAACAGTAACCATTCAGTTTGTTGACCGTCAAACTAACCACACTCACAATCTTTAGATGAGAGTAGACATCATGTTTTGAGAAACTGTTGAGCTGAGATATGTAGAATAGTTGACGCTTGGGTCCCCAATGCTTAATTCCACATTTAGCATCTCTGTTGTAAACCACTTTGGTAGTACTCCATTCCTTTAGGATCATGTCTTCTTTACCCACTAACTCATACCTAGCAGCCTTCATCTTTGTGATAGATGTAGTATACTTCCTTTTAGAATATGTAGACTTCAAGTACTCCACATCGTTATTGAAGATGTATTCTACAGCTACGGTTAGATGACCTGGATGACCTTTCAGAGGAAGAAGTTTGCTCAAGTCAAATGGGCATAGATCTCCTTCAGGGTTTTCCCAGTTAAGTCTGTCACTAAGAGCATTAAAGCATTCTTCCATATTATATTCAAGCTCAATGTTGCTCTGACATGTTCCCTTCAGAAGATTGTAGACACGTCCAACCAAATCTTCTTTTGTAATTGATGTGCAGTCGTTGTATGGTATATTTAAGATGATTCAAGTTATAAATTTATATTTTGCCAACTAAACCAAAAACAACACTTTAACGGGCAGTGTACCCGATCGGTAGTAGTTTCATGGTAAGTAGGGTGCCAAACACTTGAAGCGAGGTTAAATCTCTTAATTTAATTAATATCTTGGTTATCTAATCTATGTTAATTCTATTCTATTCTAAACCTATGTCAGTCTAAATTCTAATTCTAACGGGAAAAAGGGGGATTTTCAGCTTGAGAGACTGGCATGCTTTGGTTGGTATCTATAATCAATTCAAGGCACTGTTACTCACACAAGCTAATTAACAAAAGATGAAAGAGCGGTCGACCCTTATATAAGAAAACTGTATTAACCATTATTAATCTGATTAGAACGTTGGTTTGTTTATTTAGTCTAATGATTTCTTCTCTCGATGTGGCATATCATTCTTGAGACTTAGACGTTACATCATCCTAAGACATAGACACATTAATTCTGTCACAATTAAAGCATCCACATAAAGCATCCTATTTGTTAGTTATAATCTATCTTAGGGATTAAGGCAATGTGATATTGTTAAACCCTAGCTCATAGAGACTTTACCCACTCACCGCTTAATGGCAATTTATACACTAGTAGTCCACTTGTCCAACTATCCAGTGGAATCAAAACGTTACTTGTTGAATTATCTAGCTCACCTGCTAGTCAACACGATCAATAAACCATTGGCAATATCCAATTAACTAGTTAAGCCCAAAGCGTATCCTAGACATAGACTTAAAAGGACAATATTTGTGTAACTATGATTCTAGATGTATAAATCACTATATGGAGAGTTATCCTGGACTCTAGATCTACTTGGTTCGCTTCACTAGATCCAGTTGAATGATAGGTCGCATACAAAAGTGCGTAAATAAGTATAAATTGATAAACATAAACAAGCACTCAACAATAAATCAAGAAATCGAGATAAACAAATACCAAACATTCAGATCTTCATAATAATGGCTAATACTCGAAGGTATTAGCCTTCAAACGTCATAATAAATAAAAGAGAAATTATTTAGCCAAGGTAAACTAATCGGGTTAACGAATGATACCAAAAACTGAACGATTACTAAAGTATATGGAATTACACGTTGTCTTCTATGGAATTAAATATGTTGCTCGACCTCTTCTGCTCTTTTTCTCCTCTAAAAATTGACTTTTGTGGTTTAGGCATCGAGAATATGATTTAGCACACTTAAAACTCATTTTTAAGTTTTGTATTTATAGGGTCTAGAAGTCGGTTGGATACGGCATATCTAAGAGTTGAATATGGCGTATTGGGGATTTCTTGGAGTAGGGACCACGCTTGATATCTTCCAGAATATTATATTGATTCCATATCTTGAATATGGCGTATTGAGTCCTCTAGATGCGGTGTATTGATCTTTATTCCTGAGTAGTCTTTGGTGAGTGTAGGCATGGATATGCCGTATCTTCTTTGATAGATACGGCGTATTGGTCTTCAGAATAGTAATCTTTAAAATATCTTCATTTAAGCTCCAGAATGCACGCCTTTTGCTATCTTTCACCAATTACTCCATAATTACTGCAATTCACAAATATAAATGTTTAAGTAACAATTCTTTGCTATAACTATACAAAATGGGTTAATAACATAGGATAAATGATGCTATAAAATAGACGTTATTTGATGTCATCAAATATCCCCCCACTTGAACCCTACTTGTCCTCAAGTAGCCTTTAGAAGTTTATAAAAATGTATCCCTAAGGATATTTTCCGTTAAAGCACTTATTTGATCTATTGCAAGTACCCAACCAAACACCTCACGAAATAGAAAGATGAAAACACTCAAATCACTCAACTAATCTATGTGGTAACATGTAACTAATTCTATCAATTGCTTGGTCATGACGAGTATTCTATCATAAGCTTGGAAAGGATACACATCCCCACCACTAAAGCCAAGGAGTAACAATTTTATAAAGGTAAATATGGGTTTTT
>BQNB010103127.1:0-24096 GCA_026074375.1 Tanacetum coccineum | reverse complement strand
CATAAATCAAAACACATAAAGCTAGGCAAGTTAACTCTAATGGTTAAACTAACCTCGCTAAATCACGGTTGTCACAGTATCCTCTCCTTAGAGAAATTTCGTTCTAAAATTTAACTAGTACTTTTATCAACACGATCAACAACCAAAATAAGATACTTAGCCTTCATAAAATCCTATTGTTCCTAAGTAAACTCAGGTCCACGCTTAGAATTTCAACGAACTTTAACAATCGGGATCCTACTATGTTTCAACTTCTTAACTTCACGATCAATATTTCTACAGGTTCCTCAACAAAACAAAGAGTTTTGTCCATCTTAACTTCTCCTAGTGGCACATGCAGATTTGCATCCGCCAAACACTTCTTCAGATTTTTGGCACATGAAATATGTCATGCACACCACTCAACTCCTGTGGCAATCTTAAACGATAAGCTACAGGACCTATCCTTTCCAGAATCTCAAATGGTCCTACATACCTAGGTGCTAACTTTCCTTTCTTCCCGAAACGCACTACACCTTTCCAAGGTGACACTTTCAGCAATACATGATCACCATCTTCAAATTCCAAAGGCTTCCTTCTATTATTGGCATAACTCTTTTAGCGATCTCTAGCCGCTTTAATCCTTTCCTTCATCAATACCACTCTTATCAGTTGTCTCTTGTACCAACTCGGGTCAAATCAACCGACTTTCTCTAATTTCAACCCAAAGAACAAGCGACCTACATCTCCTTCCATACAATGCCTCAAATGGAGCACATCGTATACTCGAGTGATAACTATGGTTTTAGGAAAACTCAACTAAAGGTAAATGAGTATCCCAACTACTACCAAAATCAATCCCACACGCTCTTAGCATATCCTCTAAAGTCTGAATGGTACGCTCACTTTGTCCATCCGTTTGAGGATGATAAGTTGTACTCATATCCAAACGCTTTCCTAAGGCTTTCTCCAATGTCTGCCAAAACCGTGAAGTAAATCTTCCATCGCGATCTGAGATGATCGACATCGGAACTCCATGTCTTGCTACTATCTTATTAATATAAGCCTTGCCAACCTCTTATCTTGTAATCTCTAGGGGTGAGCATACCGGACCGTCGACCAGACCGGACCGGAAGACCGGACTGAACCAAACTGACTGGACCGGACCGAAGGTATTTCAGTCTGGTCCGTGGTCCAGTATTTTAGACCAATTCGGTCCTCGGTCCGGTCCGATCCGACCAAAAACCCGATGATAATGCCGTGTAGGACCGGACCGGATCGAAGACCTACTCGGACCGACCCGGACCGGACCGTACCATTTCGGTCTGATCTGCGGTTCGGCAATATGGACCATTTCGGTCCTCGGTCCGGTCCGATCTTGGCCGATCCGGTCCGGTCTTAGACATATGCTCATCCCTAGTAATCTCCTCGTATAGCTAGGAAATAGGTTGACTTAGTCAGTCTATCGACTATTACCCAAATTGTATCATGCCCACTACTTGACCTCGGCAACTTAGTAATAAAATCCATGGTTATCTTATCCCATTTCCATTCAGGTATCTCTGGCTGTTGTAGCAAACCTAATGGTCTTTGATGTTTCAGCCTTCACCTTTAAACAAGTCAGACAATCGCTAACCTAGGTAGATATATCCTTCTTCCTACATGGCCACCAATGCATATCTCCAAGGTCATAATACGTCTTATCACCTCCCGGATGTACCAAGTACCTTGATGCATGAGTCTCGTCCATAATTATTATCCTTATATCACCTATCAATGGAATCCCATCCTCGGTCAATAAAATATAAACCATCATCTTCCTTCTTTTCCTTTTGTTGGTCCAGGCCATGCAGCATTTCTGCTGTCGCGTTCTCTGTCTTGGACGTCTCACTCTGAGCCGCCAATATCTTGTCCTTAACACTTTACCGAATAGTCTTGGACATTGCGCGTTCTCGTCTTGGTTTCACTCGCTTCTTCCTACTTTATGCATCAACCACAACATTCGCTTTCCCTGGATAGTAGCGAATCTCACAATCGTAGTTACTAAAAAAACTCAATCCATATTCCTTGGCACGTATTTAACTCCTTCTGGTCAAATATACGTTTTAGACTCTTGCGCTTCGTGTAAATAACACTTTTCGTCCCGTACAAATAATGTCTCTAAGTCTTAAGTGCAAAAACCACTGCTCCCATCTCCAAATCATGTGTAGTATACTTCTTCTCATGATTCTTCAGTTGCCGTGATGCATATGCAATTACCTTGCCTCTTTCTGTCAACATACAACCAAATCATTGATTCGACGCGTCGCAGTAAATTACAAAGTCTTTGGATCCTTCCGGCAATGACAATATTGGTGCATTACACAAATTGTCCTTTAATGTCTGAAAAGCTTCCTCTTGTTCCTTGCCCCACTCATACTTCTGATTCTTTTGAATTAGTGAAGTAAGGGGTTTAGCAAACTTAGAAAAATTTGTGATGAAACGTCGGTAGTAACCTGCCAATCCCAAGAATGACCGTATCTCGGATGGTGTCTTAGGTACCTTCCAATTCGTTACTGCTTCTATCTTACTAGGGTCCACATGAATTCCATCATTGTTAACTACGTGTCCGAGAAAATGAACTTCTAGTAGCCAGAATTCACACATGGAAAACTTGGCAAACAACTTCTCTTTCTTTAACAGTTCCAACACTAACTTCAAATGAACCTCATGTTCCTCCTTAGACTTTGAGTAGATCAAGATATCATCAATAAACATAATGACAAACTTGTCTAAATACGGCTTGCACACCCGGTTCATTAAGTCCATGAAAACCGTTAGTGCATTGGTTAACCCATAAAGCATAACCGTAAACTTAAAGTGTTCATACCATGTCCTAGATGCAGTCTTTGGAATATCTGCTTCGTGCATACGATAAGCGAAATGAAGATCTATCTTACAAAAATAACGCGAACCTTGTAACTGCTCGAACATGTCATCAATCCTGAAGAGATTCTTGGTGGTCAGCTTGTGCAACTCTGGATAGTCTATGCATATTCAAAATGAACCATCCTCCTTTTTGAACAACATAGGTGCTCCCCACGAAGAGTGACTTGGTCGAATAAAACATAAATCAACAAATTCTAAGGGTTACGAACTATCGAATAGGGTAGCAAACGAATATCGAATGAAGGCTAGAATACATATAAGGGATTTCACATATGCAAATTGTTGCGGTTGTCATAAGGGACTTCTACAAGAAGTTTTACAACTCCATAGGCAGTGTACCTAATCGTTGTAGTGTAGTATAGGCAAGACTCGGGGGTTGTTATCGTTCTCTAGGGAATAGGTTGGGAAGGCTTGATCACGGTCTAACAGAATTCTAAGGGTTAAGAGAAGATTATTTTTGTGTTTTTATATCATCCCCAACTATTTGAGCATTTGGATTTGCTATTGTTTCATCAGAAATAGCGCTTGTTGGGTTGCTACATTTTTATCATATTGGGCACAATCCTCTATGACATACCATGCTCCTATATCACTAAACTTCCTAAGATCCCCTTCTGCTGTTAAATTGATGATATGGCGGGATAACGAGTTGAGATGTTTAAAAAATATTTCAATTAGGGTCCTTATACTAAGGCCATGATTCAGGACTTTTTGAATTACGTCTTTGAAACGAGTTCACGAATCGTAGAGAGATTTATCTTGATGTTGTTGGAACACCAAGAGTTGATCAAGGAAGAATACATCAAACCTACCTACGCTAGAATAACCATTACTATTCATTATAATTTACAAATGTTACGAACAAAGGGCACAAAGAAAAAGATAGACTACAAGAAAGCTAATAAACATAATTAAAATCTCACTTGAAAGGATTCAAGCGAGTAGAACTAAGTTAAAGAATGATCGAAACCTAACTATTCCCCACGCAGCGGCACCAAAAACTTGTTGCGGTTGTCGTAAAGGACTTCTACAAGAAGTTTTACAACTCCCTAGGCAGTGTACCTAATCGTTGTAGTGTAGTATAAGCAAGACTCGGGGGTTGTTATCATTCTCTGGGGGAATAGGTTGGGAAGGCTTAATCACTGTCTAACAAAATTATAAGGGTTGAGAGAAGATTATTTTTGTGTTTTTATATTTATAGGAAAGCAAGTAAATCATATATTTGAGAGGTTTGGTTGGTTTTAGCTATTAAACTAAATAATAATTTAAACTACTGGTGATAACAATATAATAAAAGATTGTGTTTATTTAATCATGTATTACTCCCTAGATTGCTTCTCCTAGTGTTGTTGCTTTGTCACACTTGTGATGATCTATGTAATTATTTCCTAAGTCATGGACGAATTACACGAACTCGTCGTCTATTTAATATTCCGTTAAGGCAACGCATAAGTAAGGTAGTATCAAGACTATTACAAGGCCCCTAAGAGTATATTAAATGCATTTGAAATATATTAAGAGTAGATCAACCATATAAGGGGCAAGGTAGTATGAAGACTGTTACCCGATGGTATCCTTTCTACACAATCATGTTTTCCTAGACATATCAACAGCGATACAGACAAAAGCTGGTTTTCTAAGACCTAACATGCATAATTATCACAAGATGCAACACCACTAAGATCTACATCCTAGGTTTCATACAATCATAAATAAACACAATAGAAGGTTTAGCCAAGCATGTTAAAGATAAAGCAAGAACAGATAAGAATCAAACAACACATAAACATATTGAATGATTAAGATAGTCTTACTTGATTAAAACATGAATTGAAGGAAGTATATTAGGGTTTTGAGGCCCTAAAATTGTCCCTAATAGCTACTAAACGAACTACGGTTTGTCCCTTTCTTTTACCCTAAAGTTACACATCGGGTTTGTATATATAGGAAAATCGCTGCGATGGCGTCGTGTTTTAATCGTGACGCCATCGTGAAAGAGAATATTCTAGATAATGGGCTGGGTCGTGCATTCTGACGCCGTCTTGAGATCTTGTGACGCCGTCTTGGTATGAGTTGTGACGGCATCACGTGTAATCTGTAACGCCGTCTCTAGCTTTTGAGTAGAAATTCTTGAGAGATATTAGTGTAGGTTCGTAGTTTTGTCTGTTTCTTCTTCAAATGAGCCCAAGTCACGTATATTTCCTCTAAATGCCTTCCAAACGCTGAATACCTAAAAAAGGACGATTAAGTACCTATATTGGGCATAAATGCACGATTTAGGGGGTTAAACGACTCCGAAAAAGTATATAAAATGACACCTCATCAAATACCCCTACACTTGGGATTTGCTTGTCCTCAAGCAAATAGGCTTTTCTACATATATAATAGCAATATGAGAGTCATTTTACCTACTCTTTAAAAGTATTTTGTAACACAACCTTCTAAAAGCACATAAAGTATATACTAGCACCTTACATAAGTGTTTGGGATTCTCTCTTTCACTCGGTTGTATAATAAATTATAACATAAGGGGGAAACAAAAAATCAACACTCATTACCTGTCATAGTAAATAAATTATCATAGGCTTGGTAAAGGATCAAACCTCTACCGCTAGGCGCAAGCATTATTCATTACTATCTAAGAGGTCTTTTAAAGGGTTGTGGGGTGTAGGTGTAAGATAACATATAATGGAAACGAAAACGGATAGGATACATTTGGGTGGTGATCTTTGGGTGATTTTGGTGTGGATGGTGTTATTAATTCATTTATTCGATACACGTTGGTTGGGTTGATAAGCTATGCTCGGAACAGAGATATACAAACTCTATTACAAACTCTACAACATCTTTTTTTTGAATAACCTTAAAACATCACAGTGTGGTTTAGTAACACGTACCCCTACATACTGGAAGCTTTTACTTGCTCGATTTTTCTATCTAACTTATGACCAGATTTGAGGCTGGATCAATATAAATTGAGAAATCATCGAACAAATATATGGGGTTTTTGACTTAACTTTTTCTTCCCTTTTCTTCACAGAAATAAATATGATCATGAACTACCAATCGTCCCAAAACAGTATTTACAAAGATAAGGACTTAGCAACCGTGTACTCAAATAATTAACTTGGGCTAAAACAATAATGTACTAAAAATGAATACATACAGGGTGGGCTAAGGCGATTTGGGTGTAACGATTGGTTTAAGGGTGACAATGCTTCTCATTAATAGTCTGGCTTAACCAAAAAATTACGAGAACCGTAAAAAAGAATAGGCTCGGAGGGTTGTACTAGGGGTATCCTGCACTAAAAATGAGTGCATGGCAAGGGTGTGGGATAGTTATATGATCGATGTGACCATCATAACAATTACAGGTTTAAAACATGGGTTAATCCTAATGCCTCTTATCAAGCAAATCCTAATACTTACTATGCGGTCTTGGGATGCATCACAAAACAAGTTCTAGAATTTAATATACTACCGGTACACTCTCATAATCCTAAAGTAACCAATACCAATGTTTCAAAAAAGGCAACAAAACCACACACACACATTCGTAATGACGGAATAGACACATATGACTGCTCACTCCTTAACTCGAACAAGCTAAAGGTATAATATCTAAGGGCGAACCTCACATTTTGGGGGTGGAATTTGAGGGTTTTTGTGCTAGTAATATAAATTCCTATCCATGAGACGCTATTAATACTTGGTTTTCGTCGGTATGTGTCATAAAAAATTTAAATTTTGGTCAAAATCACCTCTTATGCTATGTTTCGATATATTACCTATTATTTTAAGGACATAGCAAATGAAAAATGAAAGAATAGTTTCTAAGGCTTATTCCCCCCCCCTACACTTAAGTTGAACATTGTCCTCAATGTTCTATAAAGGTACCCGTAAAAACGAATTGAAGGGAAAAGAAAACAAGGAAAAGAAACTAGTACTCCCCTGGTTTGCTCAATAATGGAGAAGAAACATGCGATAATTGGTTAAATCGTCATTCAAGAATTGTCCAATGAAACTTCCTAAGAACTTTCAAGCTTCTTCTCATCAAATATAACTTGTAATCAAAGACAAAGATAGCTATACCAATCATAAAATGTGCGATATACAAATATACAATATGAATTTAGGGTTTGACTCGATAAAGCGGTAAAGATAGGATGAGAGAATTGTCAAACTCATTGGTTTTGCAGGTTTATAATAGAAGAGTACATATTTCAAATGTTATTCAAATTTTATTTTCAAAAATAATTAAAAACTTTAAGTTTTCTGGACCTGTGCGTTTGACGCCGTCAGGAAAATCCTGACCCCGTCACAAGTGTCGTGGTGACGGCGTCGCATGTAAATCGTGACGCCGTCTCCACGTTCTGTGAAAAAGAAATTTTTGTTTTTGATGAAACATTTCCTGCACTTGATTCAATAAGTTAATTCCCGTACAAATAGCTGCATAAAACCTGAGATTTGACAATTTACTCATATGACTCAAAACTAACGCGGATTAATCTAAATAAATTATTTAACATGCTTGAACTTGGTTCAAAAATAAGATAGATTCCCCTACACTTATTATTTTACCTTTGATTGAAATTAAAACGATGTTAAAAACAATACAAAGCATGATTATAAGATAGAATTCGAACATGATAGAATAAAATGAAAAGAATAAAACACATGACATACTAATTAAGCTAATCCATAATAAACTTAAACAAATATTTGGAACAAGGTTAAAGTATTCAAATCCTAAAAACTATTACAAACCATAATTGTTTAAATGACAAGGGATGAAAATAACAATGGAATGAAACAAGAGTGATCAAGAAGAGCCATCATGCGAAGGGTCGGGGCAGTATGTGTAGCTGGGAGGCATGTTCCCATGATAGCCATAAGGTTGGTAATCGGCCTCATACCCTGGGAAAAAAGCAATGATGCTTAAGTGATTATCTAAACAGCTCTGGTTATCATTGACTAAGCCTAGTATAAGCCTTGGATGCTCTTCGATTTGTTAGTTCCCTTCTAAAAGCTCACAAGTCCAATTATCTAAGTTTTATAGCTGTTTTAATATTTAGTGTATTAAAGTCTGAATTGAGATGCTCTATCACAAGTTATAGACTTGTAAGGCTTATAAGGCTTATTGATCCGTACGCTATCACTAGAGCGTATAGAGGGGGAAAAAAGTGGGCTTTTTTTTGACAAAATTAATTAGAGAATAATTAAATTTCATTAACTAAAAAACTACTTTGATTATTTATTGAAAAGAAAATTATAAACGTTTAAATGAAAATTACATTTACTTAACTTAAAACTTTAGCTAAATTACCTAAAAATCTAAAAACTAAAAACTAGGTAAAGAAAAAGATAAAAAAGATCCTTGTGTGTGAGGAATGAAGGGGACTATTTAAAAGCCATTTTGAATATTCTCCAGGGCCTCTTGGGGGCAGATATGGCTTCTCCAATCTTGTCCGTACATCCTCTCAATGATTGGAAGAGCAATCTTAGTCGTTGGATCACATCTTATCTCTTCACGGATTGTCCAGCCTTGGAATCATGATTGAGAAGCTTGTGATTCTTTTGTGGATTTGTTTTGAGTGTAACAAGTGTAAATTCCCATTTTCTTGTGCTTTCTTATCATCCAACGTGTCATTCTTCACATGGGATTGGCCAATAGGGTGCGTTTGATGATGAATAACTCTGCCCACGTGTTCCTTAACCCTTAAGTCCCCGATGTACATAAATACCAAGTGCCTTGGGTCTTTAACGAAAAAGACCCAAGGGCGCAGTGGTAAGTATGCTTGAAAGGGAGGGGATGTATCGAGGGGTCCCGGGTTCGAGTCTTGCTCACCCGGGTCCCTTGTCTTCCCTTCTCTTTTTATTTTTGCAAAACTCTAGGGTAGAAACTGTAAAAAACGAAACTAAAGGGTAGGCGGGCAAACTTTAGGAAAGTTACACTATAGTTAAAACGGGTGACCTTGAACTTTGGAGAAAGTACCAAACAGACCTCGCGACATAGCTTATTTTTAGCTTATTAAAAAAAATGAGTTTTAGCAAAAACTTAAAACTAAAAAGTTATAAAAGAGCTTATTCTCCACAACTTTAATAAAAGCTCTTATTACTTTAAACAACAGAATAAGCTATAAAACACAGCTTAAAAGTGGCAGTTTGGCTACAAGGGCTTAAAAGCAAAAATGTTGCTAAGTCTTGGCTTGTGTTGCTCGTTTAAGCTAGGACTAAGGAAAAATAAGCAAAAGAGGCTTTATTCTAAACCTAGGTAAACTAAAAAAGGGAAATCTAAACTAAATAAGCTGTTGAAAACAGCTTATTTGTGACAGAATCTACAATAAAGCTTAAACTAAAATTTCACTAAGTCAATGGACAAATAAGCTAATGTTAAAGACAAATAAGCTTAATAATTACCAAGGCCAACCTAAAAAGCTGTGAGAGGCCACAATGAGCTTATTAGAAAAGCTAGGTAAGCCACAAAAGGAAAATAAGCAATCCCTACACCTAAGTAATGTAAAACAGTCAAGGGGCTAATTTGAGCTTAAAAATAAGCCAGCAAAAGAGCTTTTCAAAAGCTGAAATTCAACAAGCTTATACAAGAGCTTATAAGCTCTTGAAATAAGCCAAGAGTTTGGGCTTTAGAACACAAAAAGTCAAAGAAAAAGGGGCTTAAAATCTCCCCTTTGCACCAGGGGAGATTTAAGCTTAACTTTAGTGGCTTATTTGACAGCTAGTAATAAGCTGTCAAATAAGCTCAAATTGCAAAGTAAACTGAAAACAGCTAAAATACTCTAGCTTATGGACTTGTGCAACAATTTTTAGCTTTTAAAAACCCTAAAAACCTACTGATTTTGCTAAATGAAAAAGGGCTTAAGCCATTTGTGGACTAAAAACTTTGGTGGTTATTGACTTACAAAGTCAAGAGACCAAGGGAAGTTTTGACAGCTTCTTTTGTACACACACAAAACACACTTTTTGACACTCAACACTCAAACCACAAGTGCTTAACTAAATAAGCACTTGTGGTGTATTTCAAAAGTCACAGTTAACAAAGAGGGTTTTTAAAACTTTTGAAAAACACTTTTCAAACTTAAACAACTTGTAAAACAGCTTAAAATGAGCTTAAAACTTAAGCTTAAACTAACCTAATGACCTCAACCCATACTTAAAACCATTTTTACCCGTTTTTGAGGTTGACCCAAACACCCCTTTATCTCAAAACTGTCAAACCAAAGTGAGCTTAAAACCTATCTATAAGCTAAAATAGATGAAACTTTTTATCTACTTCTATTAATTTTCACCTACTTAAGCTAATTGAACTATAAAAGTGCTAGCTTATTAGTAGGAAATAAGCACTTACTCTACTAGCTTATACTAGCTATTTATGACAGAATTCAAAGTAATAGAAACTAGCATTGATTATAACTAGACAGCATTAAAACTAAAACTCCTAGAGGCTAATTAAGCTAAATGAGACAGGATTAAAATGAAGATTTAAAAGAAATAAGCAATTTGAAATAAGCTATGAATTAGCTAAAAGGAAATGTAGAAAGGTAAACCTGAATTTTGTAGATTCTTCTTCACCTAGACATCCAAGTGAAGAGTCTAGGTGATCCTAATGGCTTCCAAAAGCCTCTAACCTTAACAACCACAATAAGCTGAATTTGAGCTTATTAGCTCTTGTTGCTTGAAAATAAAACTCAAATCACTTAAGTGATCATGCTGTTGATTACAAATGATTAAAACAAGAAAATGAGTGCTTAATAAACAAAGTTTAACTAAAATTGAGCTTATTAGAAAGAATAAAGCTCAAACGAGCTTATTTAGAGCTTATTTGATGAATTCGTATTGAAATTGAAATCAAAGTTCACAAACACTTGTAAACTAAATTGTATTACTCAAAATATGAAGTACAAGCTTAGAAGTAAAGAATACAAGAGCTTAAAACGATTTCCTAAACATTTGAAAGAAATTGCTTAATTTTGATGAAATTACAAAATGAAAATTTAAAACAAAAATCAACAACTAACTACTTATTTAAACTTCTGTCTTCTCTTTCTTTTATAGGCTGCTAATATGCTTGTTGTGCTTGTTTTGTGAGAGCAAGACCAAAAAATCATCTCAACCGTCCACTAGGCCTTCGGGATTTGTGGGATTGCCAACTTGGCATGGGTTTAAGTGGAGGAGGGGGGAGGTGTTTGTTCATGGGGTTTTTGAGGTGCAGGGTAGAAGAGGGTTTGTAAACCCGTGATTTGGGTTCTTGGGTTTCAAAAATGGCGGGAAAGTCAGGTTGTATGAAAAAGAGAGTGACAGGGGATAAGTTTCCCCGTTTGGCAAAAATGGCCCTCCATGGTGTTAGTTGTTATTGCACCCACGGTCCTTGTTGGGTTATAACTTTGGGGACTTGGCAAAACAAGTCCCCAAGAGTGTTGTGTCTAGTTGCAATACTCGTCCCTTTGGTGTACAAGTTAGGGGGTGGGCAGGACTGCCCCCCCATTTGTTTCTTTGAGTGAATTGCAAAATCGCCCCTTGTCTTCTTTTTTCTCTTTTCTTCTTTATAAATAAGTTTAGGGATTGACAATTTCAGTCCCTAAACTTATATTTCTTTGACTTTGGCCTCGGGGTTGACTTGAGTTGACTTTGTCTTTGACCAGTTGACTTTTCTGTTGACTTTTTGACTTGATTGACTTTCCGGCTTTGATTTGGCTTTGTCTCTCACAGTCTTTTCCATTCCGAGTCTGGTTTTGTCGTTTTGGCTTTGTTTTTCGTCCTTTTCTTGGTTATTCGTTCCTGCACAATACAATTAGCAAAACAAGCGTATATTTGGAATTTTAAGTCCGTTTTTGGTTATTTTAGCTCGTTTTTAAAGGTAAAAGGTATGTGTGTTTAAGCACATACCAATTCCCCTACACTTATTATTTGCAAAATACATTTGATTGAAATTAAGACGATGTTAAAAACAATACAAAGCATGATTACAAGATAGAGTTCGAACATGATAGAATAAAATGAAAAGAATAAAACACACAACACTCCTAATGTGGGATAAAAATAAAAATATTAGGTTGCCTCCCAAGAAGCGCTTGTTTTTGTTCGAGTCATGGGCCTGACTCTACCCTCATTTAACAGATAAAGGGGAAGGTTCCTCTACACTTGAGTTTAAGTGTGGGTGATAGTAATGGTACATACCATCGTGATGAGAAGGAGCCATATGTTGAGAAATTTGTTGTTGAAGAATAGACTCTAAACGATGTGCTTCTAGAATTCTACCTCTCTCTACTTCATTTGGCCTATCAAATAAACTAAGTTCTTCTCCTAGAGGAGAAACTTCCTTAGATTCAAATCCCCAATCATCATCAAACATCTCCCAATTTGAAATATCAACACCTAGGGATACACTTTTTCCTAATAAACCTAGTTTAAATCCATAATGTCTCTTAGGGTCATCTATACCTGGGTTATAATAACTATACACACCCTTAGGATGGGAATTTGCCACGTGAGATGAAGGCGGTGTGTGAGTTGTTAAATAATCTACTACCTTCATCTTAGAACTATCCAGACTATGTGGTTTGATGGGTGGTTTGGGGCTTATTACGTCTCTTAGACTTACATCTAAGGATGGACTATTGATTAAAGGTTGAGGTTCCGGTCCATCAAAACTAGGAACTTCCCTAGAACTAAAGGGAGTGTTGTAATTACAATTCAAGCCTACTTCCTCTAGTTTTGTTTCATTCAAAGGTTCTACCTCTATTAAGGTTCCTAAAGTCTTTTCTACTTCTTCCGGGTAAGTCACAGGCGGTGTGTATTCCTCAAATGATGGTAGGGTTTGTGTGGTACTCTCAAGGCTTGTAACTCCTACCTCATTATCCATCGTACTTAGGCTATCTACATGCTCATAATAATCTAACCATGCCATGCACTTAGGTACTTGTACCCTAACCATATCATCCCCAACTATTTGAGCATTTGGATTTGCTATTGTTTCATTAAAATAACGCTTATTGGGTTGCTACATTTTTATCATATTGGGCACAATCCTCTATGACATACCATGCTCCTATATCACTAAACTTCCTAAGATCCCCTTCTGCTGTGAAATTGATGATATGGCAGGATAACGAGTTGAGAAGTTTAAGAAATATTTCAATTAGGGTCCTTATACTAAGGCCATGATTCAGGACTTTTCGGATTACGTCTTTGAAACGAGTCCATGAATCGTAGAGAGATTTATCTTGATGTTGTTGGAACACTAAGAGTTGATCAAGGAAGAATACATCAAACCTACCTATGCTAGAATAACCATAACTATTCATTATAATTTACAAATTTACAAATGTTACGAACAAAGGGCACAAAGAAAAGGATAGACTACAAGAAAACTAATATACAAAATTAAAATCTCACTTGAAAGGATTCAAGCGAGTAGAACTAAGTTAAACAATGATCGAAACCTAACTATTCCCCATGCAGCGGTGCCAAAAACTTGTTTCGGTTGTAGTACGGGACTTCTACAAGAAGTTTTACAACTCCCTAGGCAGTGTACCTAATCGTTGTAGTGTAGTATAGGCAAGACTCGGGGGTTGTTATCATTCTCTAGGGGAATAGGTTGGGAAGGCTTAATCACTGTCTAACAAAATTATAAGGGTTGAGAGAAGATTATTTTTGTGTTTTTATATTTATAGGAAAGCAGGTAAATCATATATTTGAGAGGTTTGGTTGGTTTTAGCTATTAAACTAAATAATAATTTAAGCTACTAGTGATAACAATATAATAAAAGATTGTGTTTATTTAATCATGTATTACTCCATAGATTGCTTCTTCTAGTGTTGTTGCTTTGTCACACTTGTGATGATCTATGTAATTATTTCCTAAGTCATGGACGAATTACACGAACTCGCCGTCTATTTAATATTCTGTTAAGGCAACGCACAAGTAAGGTAGTATGAAGACTATTACAAGGCCCCTAAGAGTATATTAAATGCATTTGAAATATATTAAGAGTAGATCAACCATATAAGGGGCAAGGTAGTATGAAGACTGTTACCCGATGGTATCCTTTCTACACAATCATGTTTTCCTAGACATATCAACAGCTCTCCTATGGTGGTTGACGAGAATGGGTTACGAAACAAATAACACAAAGAAAAGATCGACTATAAGAAAGCTAATATAACAAAAACAAAATTATCACTTGAAAGGATTCAAGCGAGTAGAACTAAGCTAAACTATGATTAAAACCTAACTATTCCCCACGCAGCGGCGCCAAAAACTTGATGCGGTTGTCATAAGGGACTTCTACAAGAAGTTTTACAACTCCCTAGGCAGAGTACCTAACCGTTGTAGTAGTAGTATAGGCAAGACTCGGGGGTTGTTATCGTTCTCTAGGGGAATAGGTTGGGAAGGCTTGATCACGGTCTAACATAATTCTAGGGGTTGAGAGAAGAGTATTTTTGTATTTTTATGTTTATATTAAAGCAGGTAAATCTATGGTTTGAGAGGTTTGATTGGTTTTAGCTATTAAACTAAATAATAAACTATGCTAATGGTGATAACAATATAATAAAAAGATTGTATTCATTTAATCATGTATTACTCCCTAGATTGCTTCTCCTAGTGTTGTTGCTTTGTCACACTTGTGATGATCTATGTAATTATTTCCTAAGTCATGAACAGATTACACGAACCCGCCGTCTATTTAATATTCTGTTGAGGCAAAACACAAAGTAAGGTAGTATGAAGACTATTACTCGGCCCCCAAGAGTATATTAAATGCATTTGAAATATATTAAAAGTGGATCAACCATGTAAGGGGCAAGGTAGTATGAAGACTTTTATCGGAGGGTAACCTTCTACACAATCATGTTTCCCTAGACATATCAACAACGATACAGACAAAAGCTGGTTTTCTAAAGCCTAACATGCATATTCATCACAAGAAGCAACACCACTAAGATCTACATTCTAGGTTTCATACAATCATAAATGAATACAATAAGGAGTTTAGCCAAGCATGTTAAAGATAAAGCAAGAACAATAAAGAATCAAACAAGACATATTGAATGATTAAGTAAGTCTTACTTGATTAAAACATGAATTGAAGGAGTTACAATAGGGTTTTGAGGCCCTAAAATCATCCTAAATAGCTGCCAAACGAACTAGGGTTCGTCCCTTTCTTTTACTCTAAAGTTACACACATAAAACCCTAAATTCGGGTTTGTATATATAGATAAATCGCTGTGACGGCATCGCGTTTTAATCGTAACACCGTCATGAGTAGAATATTCTAGATCTTGGGTTGGGTCGTGCGAGCTGACACCGTCGTGAGAACTTGTGACACCGTCATGGTGGGAATTATGACGGCGTCACGTGTGTTTTGTGACGCCGTCTCCAGCTTCTGAGTAGAAATTCTTGAGAGATGTTGGTGTAGGTCCGTAGTCTTGTCTGTTTCTTCTCCAAATGAGCCTAAGTCACGTGTATTTCCTCCAAATGCCTGCCAAATGCTAAATACCTAAAAAGGAATGATTAAGTACCTATTTTGGGCATAAATGCACGATTTAGGGGGTTAAATGACCCTGAAAAGTGTATAAAATGACACCTTATTAAATACCCCTACACTTGGGATTTGCTTGTCCTCAAGCAAATGGGCTTTTCTACCTAGACAATAACAATATGAGGGTCATTTTACCTACTCTTTAAAAGCATTTTACAACACAACCTTCTAGACCTCGTAATTAAAAGCACGGAAAGTATATACTAGCACCTCACATAAGTGTTTGGGATTCTCTCTTTTACTCGTTTGTATAATAAATTATAACATATGGGGGGACAAAAAATCAACACTCATTACCTGTCACAGCATATAAATTACCATAGGCTTGGTAAAGGATCAAACCTCCACCGCTAGGCGCAAGCATTATTCATTACTATCTAAGAGGTCTTTTAAAGGGTTGTGAGGTGTAGGTGTAAGATAACATATAATGGAAACAGAAATGGATAGGATACATTTGGGTGGCTTTGGGTGAATTTGTAGTGGAAGGGTTAGCTAATTATTTACATGAATACACGTTGGTTTGGTTGCTAAGCCAAGACTCGGACAAAGATATACAAACTCTACACAACTCTACATCAATCTCTTTCTTTTTCTTTTCTATTTTTCTATTTTTTTAATAACATAATACATCATAACATGGGGTTAACAACAGGTACCCCTACACTTGAGCTTTTCATGCTCGATATTTACAATCTAACTAATGACCCGATTTGAGGTGGATCAAAATACATGGAGATCATCTAACAAACGTATGGGGGTATTGACTTAACTTTTCTTCCCCGTTTTTCACGAAATAAATACTACCATGAATCCCAATCGTCCTAAAACAGTATTTACAAGGATAAGGACTTAGCAACCGTGTACTCAAATAATTAACTTGGGTTAAAACAATAATGTACTAAAAGTGAGTACATACAAGGTAGGCTAAGGCGATTTGGGTGTAACGATTGGTTTAAAGGTTAAGAATGATCTTCATTAATAATCTAGAATCCACCAGAAAATTACGAGAACCGTGAAAAAGGATAGGCTCAGAGGGTTGTACTAGGGGTATCCTGCACTAAAAATGAGTGCATGGCAAGGGTGTGGGATAGTTATATGGCCTATGTGACCATCATAACAATTACAGGTTTAAAACATGGGTTAGTCCTAATGCATCTTATCAAGCAAATCCTAATACTCACTATGCGGTCTCGGGATGTATCACAAAACAAGTTCTAGAATTTAATATACTATCGGTACACTCATATGATTCTTTGAACCGATCTTAATGTTCCAGAAAAGGTGACAAAGACCATACGTACACATCCATAACGACGAAATAGACACATATGTTTGCATTCGAACCTTAACTCGAAATTGCTAAAGGTGGAATCATCTTGGGTATCAATAATGAATACCCGAATTCCTATAGATCTAAAGGCGAACCTCACATTTTTAGGGTGGAATTCTGAGGATTTTTGTGCTAGTCATATAAATTCCTATCCATGAGACGCTATTAATACTCGGTTTTCGTCGGTATGTATCATAGAAAATTTTGAATTTGGGTCAAAATCACCTCTTATGCTATGTTTTGATATATTACCCATCATTTTAAGGACAAAGCAAATGGCAAATAAAAGAATAGTTTCTAAGGCTTATTTTCCCCTTACACTTAAGTTGAACATTGTCCGCAATGTTCTATAGAAGTACTCGTAAAAACGAATTAAAAAGAAAAGAAAACAAGTAAAAGAAACTAGTACTCCCCTGGTTTGCTCAATAATGGAGAAGAAACATGCGATAACTGGTTAGATCGTCCTTCAAGAATCATCCAATGAAACTTCCTAAGAACTTCCAAGCTTCTTCTTATCAAATATAACATGTAAATGAAAGACAAAGACAACTATACCAAACATAAAATATGCGATATACAAATATACAATGTGAATTTAGGGTTGACTTGATAAAGCAATAAAGATAGGATGAGAGGATTGTCAAACTCATTGGGTTTTACAGGTTTATAAAAGAAGGGTACATATTTTAAATGTTGTGCAAGTTTTATTTTCAAAAACAATTAAAAACTTTAAGTTTTCTGGACCTGGGCGTTTGACGCCGTCAGGAAAATCTTGACGCCGTCACAGATGTCGTGGTGACGGCGTCACGTGTAAATCGTGACGCCATCTCCACGTTCTGTGAAAACGAAATTTTTGTTTTTGATGAAAAATTTCCTGCACTTGATTCCATAGGTTATCTCTTGTAAAAATGACTGCATAAAACCTGAGATTTGACAATTTACTCATATAACCCGAAACTGACGCGAATTAATCTAAACAGATTATTTAACATGCTTGAACTTGGCTCAAAAACCAGATAAATTCCCCTACACTTATTATTTGCAAAATACATTTGATTGAAATTAAGACGAGGTTAAAAATAAAACAAAGCACGATTACAAGATAGAGGTTCAAACATGATAGAATAAAATGAAAAGAATAAAACACACGACACTCCTAAATACGGGAAAAGTAAATATTAGGTTGCATCCCAAAAAGCGCTTGTTTTTGTTCGAGTCACGAGCCTGACTCTACCCTTATTTAACAAAAAAAAGGGAGGGTTCCCCTACACTTGAGTTCAAGTGCGGGTGATAATAACGGTACACACCATCGTGATGAGAAGGAGCCATACGTTGAGAAATTTGTTGTTGAAGAATAGGCACTAAATGGTGTGCTTATAGAATTCTACCTCTCTCTACTTTATTTGGCCTATCGAATAAACTAAGTTCTTCTCCTAGAGAAGAAACTTCCTTAGATTCTAATCCCCAATCATTATCAACATCTCTCAATTTGAAATATCAACACCTAGGGATACACTTTTTTCTAATAAACTTGGTTTAAATCCATAATGTCTCTTAGGGTCATCTTTACTTGGGTTATAATAACTATACACACCCTTAGGATGGGAATTTTCCACGTGAGGTGAAGGCAGTGTTTGAGTTGTTAAATAATCTATTACCTTCATCCTAGAACTATCCGGATTATGTGGTTTGATGGGTGGTTCGTGGCCTATTACGTCTCCTAGACTTACATCTAAGGATGGACTATTGAGTAAAGGTTGAGGCTCCGGTCCATCAAAACTAGGAACTTCCCTAGAACTAAGAGGAGTGTTGTGATTACAATTCAAGCCTACTTCGTCTAGTTTTGTTTCGTTCAAAGGTTCTACCTCTATCAGGGTTCCTAAAGTCTTTTCTACTTCATTCGGGTAAGTCACGAGCGGTATGTATTCCTCAAATGACGGTAGGGTTTATGTGGTACTCTCAGGGCTTCTGACTCTTACCTCATTATCCATCGTACTTAGGCTATCTACATGTTCATCATAATCTAACCATGACATGCACCTAGGTACCTGTACCCTAACCATATCATCCCCAACTATTTGAGAATTTAGATTTGCTATTGTTTTATCAGAAATAACGCTTGTTGGGTTGCTATATTTTTTTATCATATTGAGCAGAATCCTCTATGGCATACCATGCTCCAATATCACTAAACTTCCTAAGATCCCCTTCTGCTGCCAAATTGATGATATGATAGAATAACAAGTCGAGATGTTTAAGAAAAATTTCAATTAGGGTCCATATACTAAGGCCATGATTAGGGACTTTTCGGATTACGTCTTTGAAACAAGTCCACGAATCGTAGAGAGATTCATCTTGATGTTGTTGGAACACCAAGAGTTGATTACGGAAGAATACATCAAACCTGCCTACGCTAGAATAACCATACCTATTCATTATAATTTACAAATTTACAAATGTTACGAACAAAGGGCACAAAGAAAAAGATAGACTACAAGAAAACTAATACGCGAAAATTAAATTCTTACTTGAAAGGATTCAAGCAAGTAGAACTAAGCTAAACTATGATCAAAGCCTAACTATTTCCCAGGCGGGGGCGCCAAAAACTTGATGCGGTCGTCGTAGGACTTCTACACGAAGTTTTACAACTCCATAGGTAGAGCACCTAATCGATGTAGTAGTAGTATAGGAAAGACTCGGGGGGCTGTTATCGTTCACTAGGGGAATAGGTTGGGAAGGCTTGATCACGGTCTAACAGAATTCTAGGGGTTGAGAGAAGATTATTTTTGTGTTTTTTCAATTATAAGAAAGTAGTAAATCATATATTTAAGAGGTTTGGTTAGTTTTAGCTATAAAACTATATATAAACTAAGCTACTGGTGATAACAATATAATAAAAGATTGTATTCATTTAATCATGTATTACTCCCTAGTGTTGTTACTTTGTCACACTTGTGATGATTTATGTAACTATTTCCTAAGTCATGAACGAATTACACGAACCCGCCGTCTATTTAATATTCCGTTGAGGCAAAACACAAAGTAAGGTAGTATAAAGACTATTACCTGGCCCCCAAGAGTATATTAAATGCATTTGAAATATATTAAAAGTGGATCAACCATATAAGGGGTAAGGTAGTATAAAGACTATTAGCCTATGGTATCCTTTCTACACAATCATGTTTCCCTAGACATATCAATAGCAATACAGACAAAAGCTGGTTTTCTAAGACCTTACATGCATATTCATCACAAGAAGCAACACCACTAAGATCTACATTATAGGTTTCATACAATCATAAATGAACACAATTAAGGGGTTTAGCCAAGCATGTTAAAGATAAATCAAGAGCAATAATAAATCAAACAACAAGACATATTGAATGATTAAGTAAGTCTTACTTGATTAAAACATTAATTGAAGGAGTTACAATAGGGTTTTGAGGCCCTAAAATCGTCCTAAATAGCTGCCAAACAAACTAGGGTTCGTCCCTTTATTTTACTCTAAAGTTACACACATAAAACCCTAAATTCGGGTTTGTATATATAGATAAATCGTTGTGACGGCGTCGCATTTTAATCGTGATGCCGTCATGAGTAGAATATTCTAGATCTTGGGTTGGGTCGTGCGAGCTGACGCCGTCTAGAAAGGTTGTGATGCCATCACGAAATGGGTTGTGACGGCGTCGTGTAGAGTTGGTGACGCCGTCTCTAGTCGCTGTGAGCACAAATTTTCAAGAGTCTTGGTGTAGGTCCGTAGTCTTGTCCGTTTCTTCTCCAAATGAGCCCAAGTCATGTGTATTTCCTCCAAATGCCTTCCAAATGCTAAATACCTAAAAAGGAACGATTAAGTACCTATTTTGGGCATAAATGCATGATTTAGGGGGTTAAACAACCCCAAAAAAGTGTATAAAATGACACCTCATCAACAACAGACAAAAGCAAAGAGAAGGTTAGTTAAGATGCAACAGAGGTTGTTCAAACTAGGAGAAGTACTGTTGAAATTGACTCTGAGACTGAGTATGATAGTAATGATGATAGCGACCATCAGTCAGATAAGTCAGTTGACTATCTTAGTCCTGGTAAAGAAGAATTGATTGAAATTAGAAATAGGATGAAAGCTAATAGAGAGGCAAAGGCTAATGCAAAAGATAACCTAGTTTCTGAAATGAATGAGCCAAATAATGAAAACAATATGCCTGTGGATAATCTTAGAGGTGAGACTTTTAAGGAACATGATAATTACATGAATGAGCTTTTAAAAAGTCTTAACACTGCTGATAAGGATGGAATCACTGAAGATCCTTTCATTTCTGTTGAAAACATGTGGAGAGGTATCCAATGTATGATGAAACAACACACTGGAGACTAAGGAAACCAAAGGTAAAAGAATATGAAGTTTAATGTTTGTTTCTTTTTTCAGTGTACAAATGATGTATATTAACACATATTTATGTTTCAATTACAGGTTGGTGAAAAGTATGTAAGTGTTGCCCAGTTCAAAGAGTGCCTAACCTACTATGCTTTGGCAAATGGTTTCTCTTTGTGGTATGAAAGAAGTGAAGAAGTTAGGGTGGTAGCAAAGTGTGGACAAAGACCACCTAGGTTGTCTGATCCCGAGAAAGGTAAACAAAGAAAGCAGACCAAGTACCCTTGTGCTAGTAGTGATGAATTGCTTACATGTCCTTGGAGATGTTATACTAGGTAGATGACTGATGAAAAAACTTTTTAATGCATATCCTTAGAAGATGAACATACATGTGTTAGAAATTTTAACTTTGGTTCATTGGTCAACTATAAGTGGATTGCAAAAGTCTTTGGTGATAAGATTAGGGTTAACCTAGATATCAGGTTGTGTGATATAGCTGATTTAGTGATGAAAAAGTATCAGTGTAATGATAACATCAAATATTTGATATTTTTTAGTGTCAATTTCCCCACAATAATATTTGCAATTGTCTTATAAATACTTGAATTCGATACTTTTACGGTTATTTCATTATTTTCAAGTAAAATGTGTTGAAAATTGTTATCAAATAACTACAATATTACACATAATATTCTACGAGCTACGCAACGAATATTATTCATATAGCATAAATAATTAACACATAAAAACATAAATATAAATAAGGAAACATACCGTTATGCAATCAAGTTAATAATGAACGAGAATCTAGAAGTACACGCACATGTGTAATAAACGTGCTTAACCGAAAACTACTTCTAGTTACTAAAGTAAGTAACCTCCACGAAGTTCATACACTACACGTCTAGCAGTATCACCCGAATCCTAGTTCTTGAATAACGAGTACGTAAACACTAAGAAAACAAAACCTGAAACCCCTTGGGTTTGGTTTCTGCCATCGTAAAGGGAGAGAGATGGACAAGGGATATTTTTTATGAGCTCTAGGATCCTCCTTATATAGGGATTAATTTAGGGTTTACCTAAATTACATTCCTTGTAGGAAAAGATAGCTTAAAGCCCAATCCAACCTTCTCTTTGTCTTAGGCCGGTCGAACTCCAACCTAAACACCCATTGGGTTGACTTGTTGACTTTTTGACTTTTCTAATTATTTATGGTTAATTACATTTAATTACCCATTATTTAAAAAGCCTTATTAGTTAGTTACAATTAATTAACTAATTAACGACCGTTAGTGTTTATTCGTCAAACATATATTAATATAAATAATAGATATACAATTATATTATTATTCACATTAATAAAGTGATACCTAAATGTATAACGTGTATGACCCCGTAGGCTCACGTATTTTTAGCCGTATAAATATTCGTATGACATGAGCATAAACCCAACAACTCCCACTTGCGAATATCGTGAATGTCTCATTCATATCATATAACATACTAACATTGACAAATAGTCTAGCAACATCATTAATGCTCCTAGAAATACATGAGTTTGTAGTTTTAGGTAAACCAACTCAGCCTTCAATGGATTCAGTTAGTCTTATCCCTTTGTTTCAGATACATGTTAAACATGGATATGGATCAATAGTCATTTCATACTTTAACTATTATGTTTCTCGCATCTGTACTTGATTCAGATCACTAAATGTAAAAAGAATCATATTAACTACATATTGGGCACGGCCATGCAAATATTTGATCAAACCAACGAGGGGCCCAGTGAGTATCTAACTCCCACTCAAGTGGATGAACAAATTATATTTTGACTACAAGCGTCTATTACATACTTCAAAACACTTATGAAAATAATCCGTATAACTATCTTTTGACAGATTAGTGTTAGACTTATTATCAAGAAATGTTATCCATACATGCAAAACCTGCTTGCATCTCAAGTCTAAGGATAAACATAACTTTCACCATGTGTCTAATGCACCCAATGACGCCGATCCATAAAGTGATTATCACAAGGCGGGGATCTAATATTCAACCTCATTGAATAACATGCGAAGATGGCCGACAACATCTTTACGTATTCTCAGGAATACCACCAATCACTCACATTCACCTTATCTTAAAAATATTCCCATATCGTTAACTGGTAATGGACATATCTTTAGAATGCGACAAGTCATTCACGGATATAAACATGCAAATATAGGACACAATTATTATAAAAATGAAAACAAGATACCACGTATATTAATTCATTCAAAAACCATAACAATCGTTTAACATCCCATTTTCTAAATACTAACTAATACATCACAGATTTACATGAGACTACTAGCATTAACAATTCCAATCTTCATAGCATGCTCAAAATGCTTACTGAATGACATTGGTTTTGTAAACGGATCAGCTACGTTGTCATCTGTGTAAACTTTCTTAAGGACAATTTCACCTCGTTGAATTGCTTCACGAATGTAGTGATATTTCCTCTGAAAATGTTCGGCTCCCTTTATTATTGCGGGATCTCCAGCGATAGCTAGTGCAGGCTCATTGTCACATAGCATCTCCATAGGCCTTTTATTCGATGACATGACACCTCCAAGTCCATCAATAAATTTCCTCATCCAGACTGCTTCCATTGATGCTTCAGCAGCAACAATGTACTCAGCATCTGTAGAAGACATAGCAGTAGTGCTTTTCTTTGCACTCTTCCAGTCCACGACTCCACCATTAAGCACAAACACATATCCCATTTGAGATTTTGTATCGTCCTTATCTGTTTGAAAACTTGCATCAGCATAACATGCTACTTTCAGCTCATCTTCAGGTTTTGCCCCATACACAAGAACCATATCTTTAGTATTCGTCAAATACTTAAGAATAGTTTTTATAGCAGTCCAATGAATCTCACC
>BQNB010103126.1:0-24097 GCA_026074375.1 Tanacetum coccineum | reverse complement strand
GACCTAAGGCCAGTAAGAGTGTTTGTAAAGATACCTCTAATGAGGTTAAGAAAACTCTTGATGCCCCATTAGGTGAGAAGTTGGTGTCAAAAAAAGATAAGTAAACTGTTTTTTCCAATTAAGATAGAATCTATTAAACAACAAGAAAAACCAGCTAGGAAACCAGTTAAGTATGCAAAGATGTACAGATCACAAAAACCTAAGGGGAATCAAAGAAACTAGAATAATCTTAAATCCCAACAGCTAGGAGGTGATTTTATGATGTATAATAAAATATGTTTTGTTTGTGGAAGCTTTGACCATGTGCAGGCTCACTGCAATTACCATCAAAGAGAAGGGATGGTATATGGGAATAATTATACAAGGATGAATTATAACTATTCTGCTAAAAGGCTCACCCTAACTCTCATAGGAACATGACTCCCATAGCAATTTTAATGCAAACTAGCTTAAAACCACTTAATAATGCTAGGCATGTTAATACTGCTCATCCCAAAACTACAGTTTATAGAGCTAGACCAATGTCATGTCTTTTAAAATTTTCTCAATCAACTGTAAAGAGGCCCTTTCAATCAAGAACAACATTAACTAACAAAAACTTTAACCAAAAAATTAATACTGCTAAGGAAAAGTGTATACTGCTAAGCCAAAAGCAGTTAATACTGCTAGGCCAACTTCAGCAATAGTTAATGCTGTCAGGGCAAATCAGGTTAATGTTGTTAAGGTCTTAGCATGTTGGATTTGGAGACCTACCAAAATTAACAGTGCATCAATTACTTTCAAGAGACAAAATTATATTGATGCACGAGGCAGATCTAAGTCAGTGATGGCTTGGGTCCCCAAAGGAAACTAATTTCCTTATTTTTATGTGCAGGTTCATCCACAAAAGGAATATCAAGGATATGTTGATAGTGGATGCTCTAGGCACATGATAGGAAACATGTCCTATCTCATATACTTCAAGGAATTTGATGGAGTATATGTTACCTTTAGGGGAGGCTAATAATGTCAATATGTAGTCAAGAATGAATGGAAGGACATGTAACATCAAACAAAAGTGTGTGATGAATCAAACACCTAGGCAACTCAAAAGAGGTTGGGACACAAAGATACCTCAGTCAAGTGGTCCCTCTAAAAAGGTTGATAATGAGGCTGTCCATAAGGAGTTGGGTAACAGAAAGGAAAGGGCTGCCACTACTGCTTCTAGCTTAGAAGCAGAGCAGGACAGTGGTAACATCAATAGGACCCAATCCATGGCAACACTTAATGAGCAAAGTCCTTAGGGAATTGGTTCAGATAGTGGTCCGAGGTGCCAAGATACCAAATTGGGGGGTGTAGATGCTTAAACTATGTTTGAGACTACATCTAAATAGTCTAATGATCCACCTCTCTCAAGAGTTAACACACTTGGAAGTGGCTAGGACAGCATGAAACTAATGGAATTGATGAAACATTGTACAAAACTGTCTAAATTAGTAAGCTTAAAAGAATTAAGAGAAAGCAAAAATAGACAGAGAGAAATTGGTGAGATTAAAAGAATAAAGAGATTTGTGAAATAAAAACAGACAGAGTGATTAAGTGAGAAAAAGAATTGAGAGATAAAGTGAGAATAAAAACAGAAAGAGAGCTTGTAAGAATCAAGATTGGTGATGGAAATACTTTTTGGAACATAATTGAGGTTAAACCTGGTGTCTCAACAGTTAATATTGCTACGCATAACTTAGTACTGCTAGGCATTACTTAGTACTGGTAGGCTAATGTTAGTACAACTATGTAACAGTTAATATTGTTTGGGGCATAACAGAATTTTCTTAATTAATTAATAGCCGTTGAGATATTTCCGCCAACAACTTCACTTATAGGGGTCTATAATTTGGATATTTCTTGATCTTTCTTTCTCTTATAAGTTTACTTCGAGAAAAATATTCAATTTTATTTAGTCGGTTAAAGCAAAACCTTAAGCGCTCCCTATAAAATCTCAATTCACTTTACCAAACTCTCATATTCTCATCAATGAACATAAACCCAGAACCCTTATCATAACTTCATCACTAATGGCTAATTTGGATTTCTGTGATACCTCACAACAGAACTTATATTGCTCCTACCCTTACACGCAAACTCTTTAGCAATATGAGAAGGGCTTCCAAGGGATTCACTGAGGTGGACATTCTATTATTTCCAACAATGCTTGTTCAAGGTCCTAATCTACAGGGTTAAGGATCAACAGTCCAAAGTGACTCCCATCACACAACCACTAGTGCGACATCCACCTCATAACCACCAACTTCATTACCATCTATGCAAACAACTCATGTTGTAGAAGAGGCTGCTTCCTTGCCCTATAATTCACCTCTCCCAAGGGTTCACTCACTTAGAAGTGATGAGGGCAGTATGACACTTCATGAATTGACAGTTCTTTGTACCACATTGTCTAAGAAAGTAAAGAGTTTGGAATCTGACTTGAAGCAAACCAAACTGACATATGGTGCTGCTTTTATAAAGCTCATTATGAAGGTGAAAAGGTTAGAGAAAGAAGTCAAGTTAAACAAAGAAAGAAGAAGAGCCAAGATTGTTGTGTCTAATGATGAGGATGCTGAAAAAGATACTTCCAAACAGGGGAGGAGTATGATAGAAGACATCGATCAGGATGCAGAGGTTTCTTTGGTTCAAATTGATGCTAAGGATCAGGGGAGGTTTAAAGATGAGACTGATATATAGGTTAGTGCTCATGGAGAGGCACATAGTTAAGGAAGTCAACCTGAAGATCAGTTAGGAGTGTTTAGTGCAGCTAAGATACTTGAAGATGTAGCTAGAGTTCATACTTATTCTAGAAGAAGAAGGACAGTTAGTACTGGTAGTGGTGGAATTAGTACTACTGTAGAATCAGTTAGTACTGCTAGTGCTTTAATGCCAGTTAGTACTGCTGGTATGGATCAAGGAAGTATTCCTTTACCAATTGCATCTAAAGACAAAGGTAAAGCTATTATGAACCTCTCCTAAGGGTTTACTCACTTGGAAGTGATGAGGGCAGTATGACACTTCATGAATTGACGGTTCTTTGTACCACATTGTCCAAGAAAGTGGAGAGTTTGGAATCTGACTTGAAGCAAACCAAACTGACATATGGTGCTGCTTTTACAAAGCTCATTATGAAGGTGAAAAGGTTGGAGAAAGAAGTCAAGTTTTTTTTATTTATACAACAAAGCTAGAAAGAAGAACCAAGATTGTTGTGTCTGATGATGAGGATGCCGAAAAAGATACTTCTAAATAGGGGTGGAGTATGACAGAAGACATTGATCAGGATGCAGGGGCTTCTCTGGTTCAAAATGATGTTGAGGATCAAGGGAGGTTTAAAGATGAGACTGATACACATGTTAGTGCTCATGGAGAGGTACATAGTTAAGGAAGTCAACTTGGAGATCAGTTAGGAGTGTTTAGTGCAGCTAAGATACTTGCAGATGTAGCTAGAGTTCATACTTATTCTAGTAGAAGAAGGATAGTTAGTACTGGTAGTGGTGGAATTAATACTGCTGAAGATTTTGTTAGTACTGCTGGTGCTTCAATGCCAGTTAGTACTACTAGTATGGATCAAGGAAGTATTCCTTCACCAATTGCAACTAAAGACAAAGGTAAAGATATTATGACAGAATCTGAGCCTAAACAAGCCACTACAAAGTTGAAACAAAGACAAGAGATAGCTGGCTATGAAGCAGCCATAAGATTGCAAGAACAACTTGATGAAAAAAGAAAGTCAGAGAATTGCTGGGGATGTAGAAGTAGCTCAAAGACTGCAAGAAGAGATTGATGCATCAGAAAGACAGAGAATGGCTCAAGTACATCAAGCAGCTCAGGGTTTTACAGATGCTAAATGGGATGATATATTGGCTAGAGTTGTAGCAGATGAAGATTTGGTTCAACAGTTACAAGCAGGTGAAAAGTATAGTGAAAAAGATTTACCTATAAAGCTTGTGGAACTTGTCAATCAAAGAAAGAAGTTCTTTGCTCAACAAAGAGCTAAAGTTAAGAGAAACAAGCCAATGACTCCTGCTCAACAAAAGGCTTACATGTCAACTTACATCAAGAATCAAGAAGGAGGTTACTCTATCAAGCAATTGAAGTCACTTTCCTTTGAGCAGGTTAAAGAAATTTTTGAAGCTACTATAAGGAGAGTTTAATCTTTTGTACCTATGGATGGGCAAGTACACTCACAATCAGATGAAGAGCAAGAGCTTTGAAGAAACTCAGAAGATGTATGAAAGGGAGCAGAAGTAGATTAATGAATTTGTTCCTATAGATTCTGAAGTGGTTAAAGACGGTAAAAAAGGTAAAGCTGAAGACAGTAGAAAGAAAACAGTTGCTAGGAAAAGAATAGGTGAAAAACTTGATGATGAAAGTGTCAAGAGACAAAAGCTAGAGGATGATGCTAAGAAGGAAGCGCTTAGAGCTTATTTGGATATAATTTTAAGAGATTATGAAGCTGTAAATGTTGAATCATTAGCTACAAAGTATCCAATAGTTGATTGGAAGACACATGTTCTATCAGAAGACAAGATGTATTATGAGATCATTAGAGCTAATGGAAGTACTAAATCTTACAAGATATTTACAGAGATGCTTGATGATTTTGATAGGCAGGATGTGTTAGATTTATATAGACTGGTTAAAGAAAGGTTTGAGATTGCAAGCCCAAAAGGATATGACAGATTACTTTGGGGAGATCTCATTACTGTGTTTGAACCAAGTAAAGATGATGAAGTCTGGAAAGCTCAACAGGATTACACATTGATCAGCTGGAGATTATTTGATTCATGTGAAATTCATGTATTATTGATTAATACTGGCATTGCTATTCACATGCTGGTAGAGAAGACATATCCTCTTACTCAAGAGATGCTTTCAAGAATGTTAAGTGGGAATTAAGGGCTTCTACAAAGTTTATGGGAGGATTGTTGGGAATTAAGGGCTTCTACAAAGTTTATACTGCTGGTTCAACTTAGTACTGCCAAGCTTAAATAGTGTGTACTGTTTAGATTATAACTACCAGTACTAACTGGTTAGTACGGCTAGAGTAAAAGTTAGTACTGCTAGTACTAACTTAATACTGTTGAAGAGATCTTAATACTGTTGAAGACTTAAGACTACCAGAAGAAGATAATGACTACATGAAGATAAAGACGTGTGAAGAGATATGTATGGACTTATTCAAAGTGTATATCTTATAAAGTTAGAAAGATATGTATATGATTAGAACTATAGAAGATCTTGAGTATCTTCAAAGATTTGTAGTTATCTTGTAAAGGACTCCTTGGTGTATAAAAGGAGATCCTAGGTTTTGGTTTTAGAATCATCACATCACATCATTGCATGCACATAGCTTCAAGGTTGTAAACCCTATACTAGACAGAGTACTCGTATTATTCATCATAATAATATTGAAGCTTTTTGGTTATATCATTGTTCATTTAAGTTTACTTTTCAATTAATAATTCTTTATTAAAGTATTAAAGAGTAGATTTCGCATACTCTTTAGTATTCACAAAGTTTCTACCATTGTTGTTTTGGATTTATCCAAAGTAACATAATCTTTACAAGCTTAAGAATAGATCTTGAGTTGGGATTAACAAATTATCTTAGGAAGACCATTCCTAGAAACCATTCATGCCCAGATAGATGTATACCTGGAAGAAATTTCATTATGGATTGGCGAAGATAGAATTAAATTTGACGTAAATGGAAATCCTCGCCAATCTAACGTTATGATCGAATAAGTTTACATGGAAAATACTAGCCAGGAGGAAGAATCCTTTGATCCCCTTGAAATAGGTCATGATCTATTCTCATACGAATCCCCTGCATGTTTGCAATTTGAATAGGATACTAGAAAGTATGATACTATTGATCCACAAAATGAAATTGCCAGACAAACTAACCCTTTACTGGATAAAAGGCGGTTGATAAAAAGATGGCATGTATGTAAACCTGTTCAGGTGTTTTATGATGACAAAAGTGGTGAAGATTGTGAAATGTGGCCTACTTGCGACCCTAACTCAAGTTTCTGCTATGGTTATAAGGAGGTTTTCGGAAAAAGCAAACACGGAATGCTTAGACAATGGGTATGTTTTTGTGATCATGAAAGGCGTACAGTGAAAGAAAGTTGTATGGGATTTGTAGACTTTCTTCAAGTTCATTACGGAAATCAAAAAATTGATGATACAACTCATGAACGAAGATATTATGAATGGGTTGCTCAAAATTATGAGTTTGATAATAATAGGACCCCGTCAACAACAGTGTCTTACAAATACCCATATAAAACCAACCATCCGACACCTATCCCGCTTGACGAATGGGACACAAGGTGCCATATTACCTATACAAGGAGTATTTCTAATCAAAACATACCTAAAATGAACCCTACACCATTTGCACTAAGAGCAATCAGAGTTAGGATAAAAAGCTAATATAAGATGAATCCACAAAGTTACAAACCCTTTTGGCTACGCCAGATGGTGAATTACTCATTTGATGAATGGCTAAAAGTCAAAATAGGGCATACCAACATATACGACTCTGATTGGGAAATCGTGTTCAATGAATAGATTTTAGACAGTTTTGATGTTGAGGAAGAATATGCTAAGGAAATTGGGAATCCATACTCACAAAGATTTGACGAGTACAAACGAATGTTTAACAATGAAGTTGAACAGCTGTCAAATGAGTACACTCTAAAAATTGGAAGAAAAGGGTATGTCCTGGATGATGTTTGGGATAAATGCCATAGAAAAATTATCGATTCTTGGCATGAAAAATGAATCGAAGAAGAAGAGCTATGGCGAAGTAGAGATGAAAAAACTGACTATGAACCACCTTTTGTGGACATTAAAACTTTTGAAGTAAAAAAGTACTCCTTTAAAGGGGGGCAAAGTTTTATATGTATAACCAAACAAGATGATGATGCCTTGCCTTTAGAACGAGTAAATGGGGCAAGATTTAAGGCAACGATTAGAAAAGAGTTGAAAGACAAAGGAATTGCCCACGACAAAACGTAGAGTGGGCAAGTGTCTAACTTAAAGACTCATTAATAAACAAAAGTGCTTGTCGGGAGACAACCCATCTTTTGTTTTAATCACTAAATTACATTTCCGCATATTAGTTGGTTTGCATGTTTTACTTTGTTTTGCAGGTTCCAATATCTAGGAGGCAATATTCAAGACCAACTCGACCCATAATTGTGTGGTAGCTTTGCTGATTTAGCAGCATTTACGGCGTAACATACATGGTTACGCCGTAACCTATTCAATTATGATGTAAACCTTCTTATGGTTACGTCGTAAACTTATAAACTAAATTTTAAAATACCACATGATTACGGCGTAACCACTGGAGTTACGCCGTAACCTCTTTTAGCAAAACCCTAAAATAAAGTTTTAACGCATTGCTAAACCTTGTATCTCTAAATGAACTTTGTGGGTATGTTCTCTGGAAACCCTCACGAGACTTCACTTGTCCATTTGGGACACCAAGCGGTTTAAAAGGCTTGTTGCATATGCTAAATGCAACCGTGATTCCTACGAAAGTGAGTTAGGTTTGTATTTCTTGTATATTTCTCTTTGAGCGATTTTATGCTATTAGTTTGTTTTAGTGATCACAGGGGAAAATGAGCTTGCTTAAGATGGATATTTTTTGAATTTCTCCGCCGGCTTATTATATTTCATATGTTCAAAAGCAACTCTCAAGGAAGTTTCTTGTTCTAATTCTACTCTTCCTATTTATTTCATTTCCTTAATGTACAATAGGGACATTGTATAAAACAAGTGGGGGGATGAGAGTAGAATTATCACTTGTCTTATTATTGCCTTTGATTTCATAGTTTTCTTTGAAAAATGGTGCCAATTTTAAAATTTTTGACATATTTTTCTTATTGAACTAGAATTAATCTTTGTCGAATGCACATTACCCTTTATTATTACTTGGTGAGGTTTAAGCCTAATGTTTCATTTTCATCTCATTATACAAAAATCCACCAAAATATTAAGTGTGCCGGTAGTATTGTAGACTTTAGAACTTGGCATGTACATCATTTCGAGACCTAATTGATTAGCAGGATTAGCTGGTTTGAGAAGGCAACATTTAGGAATATACCCAAATAGCCATTATGTGTGTGTTTATCGACTTGTTACACTAACTTGTCGACCTCCTGTGTTAAAAACACTTTTGTTGCACTCATCATTAGTGCAAGATTCCCCTAGATCACATTTGTTAAGCCAATCTATGTTTTCTCCCATTGTTATATGTTTCGTTACACCATTTTGCCTTAGCCAACACTGTAGTCTATATTTATCCTAGTGTTGAAATTTCTGGCTACCTAAGTCCATGGTTCAAGAAAATGGTTCGAAGATTGGCACTTTTGTTGAAGACATATTATTATGAACATGGAAGACCCCTCGGTATTATCACTTGTGATACTTTTTATCTCAAGTGGGGAGATATGTGATATGTTATATACAGAAGTATTGTAAAAAAAGAAAAGAAAAGAAAAGGTGGTGCAACTATAAGCCACCTAGTGATTTAACTCCTGATGTTAGTTACGTGTACAAAACCAACTAAGTAAAAAGGTGGTGCAACTATAAGCCACCTAGTGATTTTGAGGATGGTGCAACTATAAGCCATCCGATGTATAAAGATGGTGCAACTATAAGCTACCTAGTGAAGAGTGGGTTAGCATGCTCTGTAAGATCTCATTATTAGCTAACCCATATTGATGATATGATCAGATTTTTACACTGGAAGACTTGGACTATGGATGGACAATAGCCGGTTATGGATACCTTAGATTATATAAGACTATTTGTTTTGTGTTTTTGTCTTAACACCAATTAAATGTATATCTCATGTCTATCCTAACCCTTTATGTCACCCAATAAATGTGTGTTATGTTACCCATGTTGCCTTTAAGAATTGTCTAGACCCTAACTCTAACTGGTACAAATTTGTGTACTTCACAAGCTTATGATAGAATACATACTATAACTGTGCAGTTGAACGATCACCCTGAAAATGAACACTTAGACTAGTTGAGAGTTGAGTGAATTTTGATCCCCTTTTCGTGAGGTGTTCGGCTTTGATGTTTCTAGCATAAGACTTTTATAGATTCATTTCTTTTAGAGAAATCTTTTTATAAACTATTCTAACAGGTCTACTTGAGGGCAAGCAGAAGTCAAGTGGGAGGATATTTGATAACATCAAATATTTGATACTTTTTAGTGTCAATTTCCCCACAAAAATACTTGCAACTGTCTTATAAATACTTGAATTCGATACTTTTATAGTTATTTTGTTGTTTTCAAGTAAAATGCAAGTATGAGACAAGAAACACAGGAAATGGACAAAAAAATGAAGAAAACATGGATTCTTACAAGACTTTACGGCGTAACCCCTACGATAGTGTTACGCCGTAACCTATTCAAGGCAAGACACGTCATCCAACAACATTATGGCGTAACCACACGCAAGGTTTACGTCGTAACATTATTATTATGGAAGGCTGAGTCATCCGAGTCAGCATTACGGCGTAACATGGACACTTGATTACACTGTAACATCTTTTAAGCTTGCAAGATGGAAAGTACGGGTCAGCAGTTTATGGCATAAACCTCTAAAAGGTTATGCCATAACATATTCGAAATCTATAAATAGAGGCCTCATTCAGGCAATTCAACATCAACCATTCCACCACAGCTCTAAAAAGCGACCAAGGCTTCGATACCTCGAAGAATTCCACCAGAAGTCCAAGGGAGATCACACTTCATAAACCGCATCTGTATGAATTATGAGTTTTCAATCCAAGATTACCTTTATTAATTCTTGATGTGTTGTTGCTATAAGCGGCTAAGCACTTCAAGTGTTGGCCTAGTCATGAATTTACTATCGTTATAATGTTTGTGCCCTGTTAGATTATGGTTTCATTGGATATCCTTTGACTATCGTGTACCCCTGGGTTTTGATAGTATTGCGGGTGGTTTAGATCATGTTAATCTTGTTATTAGATTACCAATTGAACATGAGATTAGCAGGGGTACTAGGGTAGGTTTGAAACCCTATCCCTAGTGTAGGAACTGACCATGTTATCGCCTCTATCACTTAATATACTTAAAAAGCACAGAAACTCTTTTAGAGATGGTTAATAATCTATATAGGTTATTAGAATAGTTTTTGGGATAGTTAGGATTAATCACTATGACTTGGTTTCCCTACCTTCATGACTTTCAGGGGATTTAGGATCGTAGGAATTATAGGGCAGACTAAAGATATCTATTCAGGTTTGTCGACTTTAAAAACCACTAATGAAACCAGTGTGTAACATTGCACAGGAAAACATAGTTATGAGGGTAGTAATGAAATGGCTAGGCTAGCATGCCTTTCTCTCTGATATCTTCTATTACTTTTACTTTTTGCATATTTACTTTCTTGTTTATAAATCAATTTCAAACTATTTTCAAAACGTGACACTTTCAAATTAAAACTAATTGACACTTGTATAGTGAGGGGCACTCCAATGGTGTGTGAATACGGTAGGAACCCCGCGTTGCACAAGGGAAAAAAAAAAAAAAAAAGCCACTCGGGTTGGACTTCATAGATGACAGGTGCTTACGAGTGTGTTGTTCGATGTGGTTTTAGGCTCTAGAAGGAACGCTTCCCGTAGGAGACATGTGCCCGGGTGAGGGAGGTGGTTGTGCACAGAGTGGACCCAAACATTTTTTTATAAAGTGCACATGAGTAAAAAATAAAGCCACGACCTCGGATTTAACCATCTTTACACACCACGATCGGGATCTTGCCGTTGCTGCGTTTGTCAGGTTGAAATCTGAGTCGGTTTTAACATTTGTCGTCGCTGTAAATACTTGAACCAGAAATATATAGTTTTAAATAGACTCAAAAATACGCATCAACGTTTTATACCTTCATGTGTCTGAATAAAGTGGAAAAAAGAAAGAAGTGTTTTGGAGTGATGTATATGTGGTCGAGTGGTCTGATGAAGACTAAAAAACAAGGGAAGGAGGAAGAGGAGAAGGAATGAATTTTTCTATGTTGTTTGTCATGTAGATGTGTGATATTTTATCTTGAAAAATATAGATTAAGGAATACTTAGAAGAGCATAAAGTAGTATGGCAAGCCTCCTAGAAAAAGAAGTGCCTTTTTAGTTTCTACTTGTGGGTATGTCGAAGCTGAGTCCAGAGGATCCTAAGGTTTCCTAGCGGTGCGTTTTTGTCACTTGTAATTTACTAAGAGAAATGTTAAACAATCAAAAGTCACCTAGTTGCAAAATAGGTCTAGGATTTGATAGCGGTAAAGCGGCAACAAGCGGAACTAAACCCATAAGTTTCGTTGGATCGTCTGCTGAAAAAGCAATAGAGGGATCCACCATAAAGGTACACGGATCCACCTTACCTGGATCCGTGAGTCGCACCTATGGCGAAAAAGGGACAGGACACGTTTTTAGTCCACCTATGACTTCTAGATCGGATTTTGTTATTACTAGGAAGAAACTAATACATAATAGCATTGATGAGTCAAAGAAACCATCTTTGAAACCATCACTTAAAAGCGGCATAGGTTATGTCAAAACCGAGTCTAGATCGAAAGCACCTTCACCTAGAAGAAACATCTCTTCTTAACCAAGATACAACACACCTCAATCTAGGAGAAATTCTAGACAACCAATTCATCAAAACTTCTACCCTATGAATTGGAACAACCAACAAAATCAAAGCTTCATACACATGGGGAATTATATCCCATTTCAATATCCCAATCAATTGCAATAAATGCAAGGGATGTACGACACTAACATTTTCAGACCCATGAGATATAGGGGACCAAACACTTGAATTTGTCTTTGTTGAAATAAGTATGCTTAAGAACATGCTTAGAACCGGATGAATGGATCAAAGATAGTGGTTGCTCCAAACATATGACCGGTAACAAGAGTTTATTCTCTACCTACAAACCATATGATGGAGGTAATGTTGTTTTTTGGAAGTAACTTAAAAGGAAAGATCATAGGCAAAGGTATGATCTCTAATGACTCTTTTACTATATCAAATATAGAACATGTAGATAACTTAGCATTTAACTTACTTAGTGTTGGTCAAATTTGTGACAATAAGTGTCAAGTCTTATTCACAGAAGAATGTAGTGAAATAATTAAAGATGGTAAAATCATACGAAACTGGATTAGGAAAAATAGTTTATACGTAATGAAATTAGTGTTAGCCTCAATTTATTGAGTCGAACAAGGAAGCTCGGTCACTCTACGATGGAGCTTCGGTCTCTAATTAGTTAACGTTGTAATAGGATATTATCGGGAATCGGGCTCGATAGTGAATCTAATATTGTATATGTTTCGGGTTTAATCCCAAGCAAAACCCGAGCCCGGGTCCTAGTTAAATATCCCGCGCGTACCTTTAGCGTGACGGGGTATATAAGCTTTTTCTTATTTAGAAAAAGCTAGTTGTTCATTTCTAAATTAATTCCATTTTCCATATTCTCTCATCTCTCTCTCTCTCTTCTTTCTCTCTCTAGAACAACTCCTCTCTTTCTCATTTCTAGTTCTTGATCCGTGATTGATTCGTGTTATGAAGTGTTAAACGGGATCCTACAATTGGCATCAGAGCAAAGGGTGGATTCGTGTCTGATTTGTGTGGTTAAATAAGCTCAAATTCGTGGCTTATTTTGTGAAAAAATACCCACGGCTCAAAAATTTTTTTGGGTCTAATGGTTTGTTAATCTTGATCTTCACTTGTTCTACACATCAAAAGGTAAGAGTGCTTCAAATTTCGTGTGTTAAACAAGCTCCTAGCTCGAATTATAAGCAAACAAAGTAAGGTGTTCTTCGTGGAGAGTTGCTTCATTTTTGACGATCCAAGAAGAAATACATGTTATAGGATGTTTAATCTTGGTATATCTCCTTAGTATTGCATGTTAGAGCTTTGATTCGTGGATAGAAAAGCTTATTTGAGTGATTTTGTCAAATTCGACCTTGTGTTCATCATGGAGGGTTGCTTATTTAATTATTTGTTCTTCACGGCGGTTTCACTAGCTAGGGGACAAGATCCACGATTTAAGGAAATAGTCAACAGCGGTTTGTTGACCACAGTGGCGAGTTGCTAAACGGCGAGTTGCTAAACGGCGAGTTGCTAAACGGTGAGTTGCTAAACAGCGAGTTGCTAACAGCGAGTTGCTAAACAGCGAGTTGCTAAACAGCGAGTTACCAAACAGCGATTTGAGTATTTATTAGGGCAGCGAGTTGTCAAAAGAAGCAGCGGTTTGATTATTCTATTACACGGCGGTTTGCTTACACTAGCAGCGGTTTGATTTAAAAAAAATGGTCAGCATGAAAAAGTTGAGTAATATGTAATTTTTTATATAGCCTTTATAACTTATTTTTACATCAAATTCAAATTTTGGTAATAGGGTAAAAATAATTTTTTTTCATAATCCAACTGCGCCGAATTCCAAACAAATCATCAAACCATAAGCCAAAACCAAAACCATCAACAAGGACTTAAACTGCATTAATCATACAAGAAACAAACCTCAACAACAAGCGATTATTCATTCACGGTTTTCTATTGATTTTGTGAAATCCCGTTAATTCATTTATCGGTTTTAATCATAGACGTGTAAAATCCCGTGAACGTGAATTGCTTACACAATTCACAAGGGATATCATTTGGACCGTTTTTAGTTAAAAAAGATAGCTAATCTGCTCATTATAAGAATAAATTTCGGATCTTTTTAACTCACCACATTGGTACTTGTGGGAAGGTGTTGTCATCATATATATATTGCAAGTTGTAACCGATGACACATATTTGGGAATTTATGCTTTTAACCGTACCGACCTTCTGTGATAAGGTTGGTTTGTAAATAGTCAAGGTTCCCCATCATTCTTCATTGTGGCAGTCGTTGCCTACTTGTCACCAAACATGCTTGCTGCTGTGTTGTTTCTATTCCAATACTAACTTCAAAATGTATCAAATATGACAGCCTCGACTTTAAACATTCCAATACAAACCTGTTGGTTCAGTACAACAAGTTCTACAGTAACCAAAACAACCAAATCAACAATCAATAACTGCATTACATCAAATTTAAAACAACGAACAAATAAATAACCTTATCATAAAATACTCACTTGCTTGTGATTGCACCACACGGTTAGCAGGTTCAAGTAGTGGAGAATCACAGCCAAGAACAGCAAGTCGTGTTGGTGCTGGAGCTAGGAATGGTCTCAAGGTGGGGGAGTGTCATGTCTAGAATTAGGAATGGGGGTTTCTTTAGGTTTTGGATCATCTTTGGGGTTAGGCACGGGAGTTGGCGTGAAAGGTTTTCCTGTAGATTAAAAATAACATTTCTCGATTCTGATTCTTTGTTCAATGGCTTATCATCATATTTCTGTTCACGTATTTTAGAGGAATCATCTACCAATTCAGAAAGTTTGTCATCAAAAGGTCTTCTTTCAACCTTAGGCTCATGAATAGCAGAAGTACTTCTAGAAGATGGGTTAAAACATTTTGGCACCACCTCTTCATTTTGTTCAACTTTCTGGTCAATTTGCTCATTAAGCTGATCATTTGTAGTACTCTTGATGTCGTCATTATGATTCACCGTGCCATCTGGTTGTGTTACGTGATTCACGGATTTTCCATTTACACGGTTATGAATCATGGTTCTCATCAAAGCTGCCATCGTTTGAAACGCATTTTCAAAACTCTTATATAATTACACAGTGCTTCTTGTTGACTCTGGGAACATCTTCCAATATCCCACCATTTATTATTTTTCATTTAAGATGGGTGTAATCTTAGTAAATGTTTAATAACGAGCAGGTTTTCCTACGCCACTTCCCACCTGCTAAAAATGAAAAAAAATTGAAAGATATAGATGTGTGCAATAAAACAAGGTCTCGTAAGATGAAATGGGATTATACCATCTGACACCGCGTGTTGATTGCATCAACATCATGTTTTCTAATAACATTAACAAAATAATGTTCAGGTTTAAGTGTCTTTTTTCCTCTATTATTTAGCTTTTTTCTTATTGCCCAAATCTGAGGCTGCCACACACATGAAACATGTAAGTTCCACAAATATTTATGACATGTATATATGTTCAAGAAACCATGGTGCATGCGTATATGTGTTAGAAAAATAAAGGGGTGAATATGTTATACTTACCATCTTTTTGTTTAATTTTTTGAAACAGAAACTAAGATTAAGCTGCTGGACAGGAGGCTAAATGTTACAGGAAGCTTGTTAGCTGTTAAGTAAGTCTTTAGCTCCATTACACTCTAATCCTTCAACTGCATTCAACATATACACAATGAAAAGTAAAATTAGTTAAAACTAACCACTATAAAACTTATGTTACCGCTTTGATTTGACACGGTTTCAGAAAAAAAAACCATTTTATTTTATTTTTTTGTTTCATATATAATATACCTTTTCATCATCTGTAAGTTTGTCCCAATCATAATATGAAGCTTTGTTAAACGCAAATTCTTCGATAGCTCATTTCCTTTTCTTAGAGACGTTATATCCCTTCTCATGGGTAGCATTTTCATTTTCTTCTTCATAATTTTCTCCATATACAGAAGGCTTGAATTCTTCTAATGCTTTAATACATAACTGATCATCTGATAACTATGTAGTTTATTGATATAGTTTCAAGCATTGTGCAATATAGAAAGCATAAAAGTTAAACCTGTATGACTCGTAAAATTTGCCCATAAATCAACAATCTATCCTCTTCTGAACCGTGTTCATCAAAAGCATTTTTTAGAGCATCGTCTTGCGAATGAGCTCTCCTTTCAGAATCTTTATTTTCCATGATGTCCCTTGTACCCAATGAAGTAGAATTTCAAGAATCGCATAAAAAATCAATATGTAGACTATTACATGTCTTTATCTCAGAGGACAATGCATACTTGTTTCATATAAAACCTTATAGAATTTCATATCCAAAAATGATCTCACAATATAGACTCGATACAAAAAAGCTTATATGCGACAGGACATCATAGCTACAACAGAATATTTAAGCAACTTTCAAAATAAGGACATTTTGATAATATACCGTGAGGTGAAGAGTTGGATGGTCATAAATGATACAAAGCGTCTTTGATCGTCTTGCAAATCAGCAAGGTTTTGGGTTATAGATCCAACAAATGTTGATATACCCTACACGTATAGAGACTTAATTTTAGTAATATGTATGTAAAACGTACGACCAAATAATAGTTAAAATGGAATGAGAGTATGGGGGTCAGACTCACCGTGGATGCAAACGTACATGTTGCAATGCAAAAGAAAAATAGTTCTTACATAACCACCTAGTGCTAAAATTGTAGGCCATTTGTAATTCAGAAGGATGTTTGGGATTATTAACTAAAACAGCTCATGTTATTAGAAATAATCAGATAACTATATAAGCATCTTTAACAAAACACAATGTAGGGATATGTTTCAATTTATTTCTATGACAAAATCATTATCATCAACTTCAAATTTACCTTGTGACCAATTAGGCTCAGATATTTAAACAATGGTTTTGTAGGCAATTTACCTCGCGATGGCTGCAATTCTATCATTTATGAAAATCACTGTGATGGCCACTTTAGATTTCCCTAAATGCAAGAGATAGTAAATGAACCCTTAATAGAGAATAACACACCAGTAATGCAAATTAATGCAATCTTGTGACTACACATTTTCTAAGTACCTTCATGACTAAGCTTTTGAAGAACCCACTTGCTATGTATCAAAAATTGTCACCTGGTAACGCGCATGACAAAATAAAATCAATAATGTCATAAGAAACGACAATATTAGTGACTGCCTGATTGGCATGTAGATGAGTATAGAAATCTCGTATAAAATATAAATCAATATACAAATCAATAAGTGTAAAGATTAGTCAAGCTAAAATTCACTATAGAAACATACTTTCGTTGCATAAACATTACCTTTCAATATGAAAATATTATAGAAGATACATAATTGTCAACACAGGACATTCATATCGAATCAAGGTTGATTTCCAAGTCAATACAATACATTCATATCGAATCAAGGTTAATTTCCAAACTAAAATAAAAAATCATAATGAATAAAAAAATACCTCCATGATTTAACCAAGATTTATGTGTGTTATTTGAATGTCCATTTACAAACGTTTTAGTATTACAATGATAGATGTCTTTAAGAACAAACCATATATATCTTGAATCATGACAAAAAGATTGATACACAAAAAGATAAAAAAACAAAAATGGAAAAAGTCATTACTTACCATATATTTGCTAGAACCCTCTTGGGTGGTTCCATCTTCTGCTTAAAGACAGCTTCTTTGATACTTTTAAAAAAATTACGACGCACACTCAATCAAAGATAAATACATCAGACACTGAAACATTGAATGCAAGTTTAGAACTTTAAATCACCAGAAAAAATCAAACATAAAAATCGTTTGAAATGCAAATCAAACACAATCATTCATTCCATAAAGAAGAAAAACAATCAAAATAACCAAAACAACGAATTAATTTTTTCTATTTTATAAAAGATACTTGGTGAACTTTGTTTGTAATCTTTATATTTCTTATTTTGGAACGCCATTTGATTGTAATTAGGTTATCAGAATGAACAAATATTGAATTAACATTTTGAAAATCAAACAATCATACCCAAAATAATCGACTTAAACATGGTAGAGATAGAGGAAATATAGCTGATTTTAGGGAGTGAGTTATGTGAATTTATGAAGGCCGGTTTCAAATTTCAAATGGTTGTGTGAAGTCAAATGAATCCGCTTTGTTAGGGAAAAATGAGAATAATAATTTTTTTTAATTTTGTATCACAACCATTGGCTTGGTCTAGTGGTTGAGATGTTTATTTTCAAAACAAACAACCCAGGTTTGAATCTGCCAATGGGCAAAAAAAATTAAAAATTTCCGGATACTCATGCTTGGTAGCTGTCCATGTAGGCAATGAGATGGCATATAAACCATTAAAATTGTCCATTTAGCAATGAGGTGGCATATAAAACTTCATATTTAGTGACATGGCAATTAGTGACATGGACAGTTGGTGACATGGCTTTAATGACGTGTCGTAAATTGTCCTATATATAAGTAAAGATAGAATATTAATTCGACCATACTAGCGAAAAAAAATAAAAAAAAAAAAAAAACAAGAAAAAAAAAAAGAAAAAAAAAAAAAAAAAAAAAAAAAAAAAAGATAAAAAAAAAAAAAAAAAAGAAACAAAAAAAAAAAAAAGAAAAAAGAAAAAAAAATAAAAACCCCTTATGAAATACTTAGAGGTAGGAAACCTTATTTATAATATTTTAAAGTATTTGGAAGCAAGTGCTTCATTTTGAATACTAAATACTATCTAACCAAGTTTAACCCAAAGTCATACAAAGGTGTTTTTCGAGGATATTATCAAAATAGTAAAGCTTATTGTCACACCCCGTCAGCGGCAGAAACACGAGAATGCGACATAATGATTTACATTGCACAAGATAAAAGATCATACCATACATTTGTTTACAAAAGATTATTCTCAAAAGTTTACAATTTCGCAACCTTGGAAAAATGTCAAGCCTAATTTAGTTCAAATAATCCAGACTTGTCCTCGGATCTGGCCCATTACTTCCTAAGTTACCTTTGTTATAAACACTGAAATGGTTACTCGAAAACTTCAATTAATAATGTTGGTGAGCTCGTAGGTTTTGACTCAAAACCCAGTCGTTGTGCCCATATTTTCAATCAGTTGGAAAATTGTGCTATATGACAGTGAATATATGCGAATCACCCATGACTTAGCATCTTCGCTAATCATGTACCCAGACCTAGCATCCCCGCTAGTCTGATCACCAGCACGTACCAACGCTCTCAGGGTCGCAACCCCGATGACATATCACACCTAAGGCCTGCCAGCTAGAGCGATTAAGGTGAAGAACCACACAGAAAGATCACACAGTATAGCATACCAACGCATGTCATTCACATAGCAGTCATAAGCACATAGATTGTCCCAAAAACGAAATCGCATTTTGCACTGTTTAGAAAAAATAGTTCAAAATACATTTGAGTATTATTTTTCCCTATAGGAAAAGCAGTAAAAAGTAGGGCTACAAGAACTCACCTTAATAGCAACATATAGCAACCGCACAAATCACAATAAGCAACGCACAGATGATCTCAGCATAATGAATCAAACGATATCTACTCAAGCACCAAATAAACTCTACAACGCACAACGGTACCCGGCCACGACCTAATCATAAATTTTACCTCGTAAACATTTGTACAAAGTTATCTTATTGTACAAGCGTTCTTCCTTTACTCACACAAAATCCTTATCCATTTCACAAAATCCTTGTCCTTATTTCTAATTTTGTATCCTCATTACAAAACCTTTACCCTTGTTAAAACCTTTATCCAAAATTCTGGTTGTGTGGTGGTTACGCAAAACGACTCAATGCACTTGGGCTAAGTGCGACATCGACACTGAATACTCTATCCATAGCCAACAACGAAAACGAAACAACTAACTAAACGATCCAAGAAGATCTGACGAGAAAAACACAAGAATTCAAGGATTGAAATGAACGAATAAGCATCTCGAAGTCGATACGATACATGTAAGTGTGTTATATTATATATATTATATATATATATATATATATATATATATATATATATATATATATATATATATCATATCATTATACAACACACACCACTTATTATATATATAATACGAATACTCTTAAAATACGAAATGAATTAAAAAAAAAATTAATTATTATTTTGTCCTTCCCCCTTTATCGGGCTAAGCGAGGTAAATATAAAGAAAAATATCTCGGCTTATTTATTTGGATAACTCGCTTAGCTCGAATCTTAGTGTTTTTCAAAGTCACTTTTGTCTTTTTAGCTTCCATACATCCATTCGCCACTTCAAATAAATTTGAGTCAAAATCTATTATTCTTGTATTAAGTCAAATCCTAAAAATTTAAAAGCCTTGTTTTATTAAAAGTCAAGTTATTTAAAGTCTAAGTTATTTAAAGTCCAATTCTATTAAAGTCCAGTTATTAATAGTCCATTATGTTTTCGTTTTTTAAAGAGTCCGACCCATTTAAACATAAGCCCACAATATAAGTTGAAACCCAATAAACCATAAGTCCACAATATAAGTCGAAACCCAATAAGCCATAAGTCCACAATATAAGTCGCAAAATCCCATAAGCAATAGCCTATATATAAGCCAAAAATAATAAGCCATAAGCCCACATAACATAAGCCGAAAATAATAAGCCATAAACCCACAATATAAGCCGAATCCATTAAGCCATAAGCTCGCAACTATGCCAAAATCAAAATAAGCCACAAGCTTAATATAAACCGAAACCAAAATAAGCTATTAGCCTTTATATAAGCCAAAATCCAATAGGCTATAAGCCCTTATATATATAAACCGAAAACAATAAGTCATAAGCTCAAGAATAAGCCAAAATCAAATAAGCCGTGGGTAATAAGCCGAACCAAATAAGCTATAAGCTCAAACCAATAAGTTATAAGCCAAAATAAATGGGCCGATTCGAGCCCTTTTTCTTTGTTGGGCCGAGCCCATTAGACATAACCCAAACCGAATAAGCCCAAAAAGAAATCAAATAAGCCTCAAATGAGCTTATTTTTAAGAAATTTCAAAAATAAGCCCTCAAATAAGCATTATACTTCAAAGCAAATTCACCACCACAACCAAAATTTAAAAGTGTTCATTCCTTGTTTCTTTCTTTTCATTTTTGACGCATACAAACACACCCTTTTACTATTCGTTTTGTTTTCAAAACTCGATTGTCAACAAAGATCAATTGTACCAACTAGTGTGTAGACACTATGAGAACCATAAAAGTACAACTTAAAATAAAATTTAGAAAAACTTACAATTTTGATGTTCTTGGTTTGGTTTTGACGCGAAATAGTAACCCAAATCGTTCTTCTACAACCCAAAACTATCTAGCTCTAACCCACTATTAGTTATTAACCCGTGTTCTGTTTAAATCTTTAAAAATTTGGTGTTTCTTGTTCTTGGTTGTGTTCGTCCGGATATAAGAGAGAAAGAGGAGAGATAAAAAATTTGTTTGATTTGTAAATAGGTGCACAAATGCATGTTCAAGTGATGCCAAAATTTACGTACCATGAAAAAAGTCCAACTAGCTAAAAATTAGCCTTGGTGTTTCCTTTTGTCTCTTCCCAACCGGTTATGGATCCTATGATGCTCGGGGTAACTCGTTTTTGTTTCGTGTTCTCTAAAAACTAAATTTTTGCTAAGTAAAAATGTTACCCGGGTTTAGTTAGTATTTTTATTGCATTAAAATTACTTTACCAATAATCTAGAGTATTTACTTGACATCCTTTTAAAATTTAAATATCCCAAAATTCATTTAAAACGTTACCGGTCGTATCAGGACCAAAAACATAAATTTTTGTTTAAACTTAACCGAACCTTTCTCATCATTTTTAAGAGTGTTACAACATTCAAAATCCAACTTGAAACTTTTTATTTGCCTAAAGTTTTCACTTTAACGACCGTTACAGTCTTTTACCGAATTTTACGAAAACGCCCGTTTTCCTGATAGTTTTCAATTCACACCTCAACGATTCAAGTTTTAATCAACGTTTCACCAACTTATAAGATATTTCGTTAAATATGTTTACTTCAATTCACCCAAAGCTTATAAAACTCATTTTTAAATTTATTGTCGTGCCGGTACGCGTTGCGTGACGATTTCGCACTAACGCGGGGGAAAACTTCCCGGAAAGCCACCGAATGACTTCATAACCATTCTAAAACAGAAATACGAATTTAAAACGATTCTCTTACGATACATAGGACTCTATTAAGACCCGATAAAACCGTAACCGTTTTACGCAAATAGGCAACCGAAGTTAACTTCACATCTTTCTCAAAGAAAACTGAAAAACTCTGATATATAAAAAAATCATAATATTTTATAATACTTAACCCAAGAAAAATTACCGGTTATCACAGTCTAACCCCCTTAAAGGAATTTCTTCTCCTTGGAAATTCAATCGATCTCTCAACCTGTGAACATCCTAAGGATTGTCCCATTATCCCCCCTAACTTATTACACTGGCCCCGAACGAATCGGTGTCTCTTCAAGCGGGGTTCTTCCGATTCCCTAAAGACTAGATTACATTTAGTCCTTATACTCTCTCATGATTCTCTTAGATTGTATCCACTCATTCTGATAATCTCTCATATTATTCCTCGGTTTACTAGTCATTCCTTAACTTCTAGGTTACACGGTTTTAGTCGGGCATCCGAATATATTCCGGATCTCGACATAACATCAAAACTCTAGTACTTTTGACAATACCAAATTTCCTCAGTTTTTCTAGTCCGCGTGAACAACACTACAAGGGTATATGCCTCACATATCATACCTCATGCTCTACTTGAGCCGAACAGTCTATGGTTCACTTAACGATGTCTACACAAACTCTCTCTCCCAAACTAACTCTACTTGGCTAAACACCTTAAGTTCTATCTTACTAGGAAGGTTAAAATACTGATTCTAAAATTCTTACCATTCTAACTGAAATGGTAGGGTTTCAAGTTCACTCACTATAACGCATCAAATCTCTGCATGAACTTACGGTGTTCCGCTTAACTACTTATCCTTCTATCATAACGGTAAAGTCGAGCAACCCGATTACGTTTCAAATCTCACGAATGACACAAGGTAACCATGCTCACAAGCACTGGGCATATCTATCTATCTATCCAAGATAAATAAGAATACTACTATCCATTAACTTTTTCAAGATTTCCGTACAATCTTCTTCCTACTAACATAACTATGACTTAACTAAAGCCAACTACTGACTGATACTAATCAGTTGACGTCTAACACTACTCTAAACTATCCGGCTCGCATCCCGTACTAACTAATGTTACTCAGTTTAGTGTTATACAAAAACTCTAACCAATCTCATATCATCTACGGTCCCTCTCCTGCTCTAAAGTTGTAACATGACCTCTCATCTCCTGTAACTCACGCTGCAAAGCGACTTGCTGCACTAACATGTCATGAACCAGTCTATGGTCATCATACCCTGCCCGTGACATATCTGCCATCCGAGTGTCAACATGCCCTGCCCATGCCTCCAATGCTAGCACAGACCTCCATAAAGCTCTAAATGTCGCGGTAGTCCTTTCCTGCTCAAGCTCTAGACTCCTAAACTTGTACCTTTGTGATTTGGGTCTATCCATGTAGTGAGTGTGGGCTGCCTAAGTGTCGACACAGTCTTTGGTCTCTCAGGCTTTGGTACAAATCCAGAACCCTGTCCTATCTCAAACGTACTGTATGCCTTTTCCTCCTCTACTGCTAACTCTCGGTGCCTCAACGCCCCATACCCAAGTCCTAAAGGCGCGCTCGCGGTTACCCCCACAACAGAAAATGCCCGCTGCCGACCCTCAGGTACAGCCTCCTCCTCCCCTTCTAAACCAAGTCCATCACTCTCCACTCTACGACCCTCATCATCTAAACCATGACCCTCATCATCTAAACCATGACCCTCATCATCTAAACTATGACCCTCATCCTCATCAGTATCCTCCTCTCTTATCCCATCCTCCTAACTATCTGTATCCAATATGAGCTCAAATGTATCTCAGTACCTCTTCCGTACTGGAAGGGCCGGAGATGATGATGATGATGTCTCGTAAGAGGATCTATACCTCTTACGGAGAGCTGAATCTGACAAAGCCATTGCCTCTGCCACTCTAGCCGAATGACCAAGGGACATGACGGGCTGGGCACGCATAGTCATACGCGCAGTCCTACGGTGAAATGAAGCACAGGTAGGTGTAAGGGTAGGTGAAGTACGGGTAAGTGGGTGATCTAGTAACAGTGGTGTGGTGGAATTTGATGACGTAGATCTTGCACCGGACGTGTCAGAATCCTCTGACTCCTCAGTATGACAAGTGGGTGGTGAACTA